>JAVSBU010000083.1:577293-594100 GCA_033118015.1 Loricariichthys derbyi | reverse complement strand
TACTTTGAAATACTCAAAATATTCAAAGAAAATAAAAACAAAAACATTCAAATCCCATGTCACACTTCTTGTGCCACAAGCATATTTTTACATATATTGTATGAACATAGCATTTTTTTCCCAGAGCAGCCCATAACTGATGCAGTCTTACTAAGTACTATCCAAGCATTTTAGAAACCTTGACAAATGGCCCAATAGTGGCTGTTTGCCATGCAGGGACTTAAATCTTGGACTTTCAAATTAATTGCTTAGTACTTTAACCACTGTGCCACCACAGTCCACATAATATCACATAGTAAAGGTGTAGACAGATTGTACAAAGAAATAAACAAATTTAAATATTTCAGGTTATTGTATCTTAATGTAAAAATAATTATCTGTGTATTTTTGCAGAAAGATTTTCAATGTGTTTATTTAAGGTAGTATAACAAACATGCTAAAATCCTTAATATCTGAAATTTCTTTACTTCAAAAAAAGATGTTGTGTATTACTGTATATGCTGAAAAACCTTCTAAAATTCATTCAAATAAGTTACAAAAACACAAATAATTTACAGTCTGAAGACTGACCTTTGTTTGACTGCATTGAACTGTTCAGAATTAATGAAAATCCTAACTTATGTGCTCTCACTTTTAATTCCTTTAGAATTAAGAGTCACGTCATTTTTTGACAACACTGCAAAACATGATTTCGTTCTATGTACAATTTTAAACAACACTGAATGGTCAAATGTTTGTCGACACCCATTCCAATTAGTGATCCCTCTTACTTTATCCATACTCATTGCTAACATGTTCATAATGTGAAGCATACAAACATGAAATTTCCATGTGTCTGTAGAATGTGATGGTACTGATCACCTCGATGACTCTCAGTATGACACTTTCATAGGTTTCCACCTCAGTTTGACAACTTTCTTCCCTGTTAAACAAAATCTATAAAGAAATGGTTTGTCTGCTTTGATGGAGAACTTTTTAAGATTAATTGGAATACCCAATGTAAGCCAAGGCTTATTGCCCAACACGAGTGGTGACTCCACAGTCATACTCCAAAACCTAACGAAAAACCTTTTAGAAGACGGGAATTTTTTGAAAAGAGAGGAAGATCTTAGAGGTGAAAGAAAAGAAGAGGTTTTTTATAAGCGCACAGGAAGGGACAGCAGGGCTTGACTCCAGTAAGCTCAGAGATGATGGTAAAAAAATAACAACCGCTAACGTTGTAGCACCATAAAGTTTAAAACCCAATATGTTTGTGGTGAAGAGACCTAACTCTAAATCCCTGACTGTAACAGTCCAGAAGAGCATTAGAATAATTAGAAATAATTATTTATTATTATTTATAATTAAACAATAATGATAATACAATAATAAATTATAATGAATAATTAAATAATAGTAATTAATTAATAATAATAATAAATAATAATAATAATAATAATAATCATTATTATTATTATTATTATTATTATTATTTTAATTAATATTTTATTATTAATTTATTTATTTATAATTATTACTAAAATAATCTAGAAAAATGAAGCCTTTATGTCCCGGGCCCCTGCAAGTCTGTCAACGGCCCTGACCGGGTTGGACCCCTTTTGCTCTGCCCAATTCTTCATGGCATAAATTCAACATGGGGCTACAAACATTACTCAGAGATTTTGTCATGTCCATATTGACATAATAGCATCACATAGTTATCGCAGATTTGTCAACTGCACAGCCATGATATGAAACTCCTGTCCAGATTGAGATCTGGTGACTGTGGAGGCCATTTGAGTACAATGAACTGATTGTCATGGTAAATAACAGTTTGAGATGATGTGAGCTTTGTGGCATGGTGCATAGAAGATGAATAGACTGTGGATGGACACGGTCAGCAACAATACTCAGGTAGGCTGTGGCATTTAAACAATGCTCAGTTGGTATTAGGGACCAAGAAAATATCCCCCACACCATTTCACCAAAACCACTAACTAGAAGCATTAATAAAAGACAGGATGGATCCATGCTTTCATGCTGTTCAAGCCCAATTCTGGCTCAAACATTCAAATGTCAAAGCAGAAACTGAGATTCATCAGGCATCATTATTCCAAGTTTCTATTGTCTACGTTTGGTGAGCTCGTGTGAATTGTAGCCTCAGTTGCCTGTTCTTACCTGCCAGGAGTGGCACCCAGTTTTGTATTCTGCTGCTGTAGCCCATCTGCTTCAAGTTTCCACATATTCTACATTCAGAGATATTTTTCTGCGTACATCAGTTGTAATAAGTGTTCATCTGAGTTAGTGTTGCCTTTCTATGAGCTCAAACCAGTGTGACCATAAAAATAAGAAAGATTTTTATCACCTTCAGAGCTACCATTTACTGGGTATGTTCTCTTTTTCGAACTATTCTGTATAAACTGTAAAGATGGCTGTTAGTGAAAATTCCAGTATATCAGTCGTTTTTGAAATACTCAGACCAGCTCTTCTAGCACCAACAACCATGCCATGTTCATACTCCCTTAATTCACCTTTCTACCCCATTCTGAGGTCTGCATGCCTAAATGCACTTTGTTGCTGCCATGTGTATCAGATCGGTGCATCCTTAATCCTTAAGTGTTTGTTATACCAGCATCTAGATGCCACATGCATTCCTGCCCCTGAGTTTCAGTAAGTTTTAACATACCTACCTTGAGATTGCCCTTTGTTGTAAAAGCTCTGCCACAGATGGAGCAAGCGAAGGGCTTTTCACCAGTGTGTGTACGCTCATGGATCTGTAGGGCACTTGCTGAAGAGAAGATCTTCCCGCATGCATTGCAGTTGTGCTGTTTAGGGGTTCGTCGTGGCGGTGGGCCCCCCAAAAGTGATGTCATGCCTGAGATCATTGCTTCTGAGGGTGTAGGTAACGACTGGATGGATCCAAATGAAGGAAAAGTCCCTTCTTTAGGTGTGTTGTAGCTTTCTTTCTCCATTTTAATTGGGAACCATATGTTGTTGGGATCCTTACCAGGGGACTGTTTTGTTCCTAAGTCAACAGAATAAGCTATAAGTGTACATCACATTATGTATGAGCCTAGGTTTCAAAAAGAAATCCAAAGTTTGTATTTAACTGAACATGATCAAATAATTGACACACTCTCACCAGGCTCCTTGGCTGATGACCTGCTTAGCTGATGATGCATCACTCTATTCGTCCCATTTGGCATTGAAGATTCTGACATTTCACATTTAACTGTAGTCACCCAATCTTGCTGATGTGATGACATATTAATCAAACATGGAATATCACAATGGCCCTCAGGTTTACATTTTGTTGGAGTGAATGTTTTTTGAATGATAGTTGCTGACTCTGGCATGAAAGAACTCTGATGCTCTAACGTTCCTGTGGAATGAGGTCGATAGTCATCCAGAAACCTGCCTTTTTGTTCACTTAAATCTTTAACGCTGACTGTTGAGTTACCAGATGGTGTTTTAGCATCAGATACATCAGGAAATAAAGGTGAATTTGGTGATGCACTTCCTGATAAAGAGTTAAACAGCTGTTCACCATTTTCTGAAATATCTCCCTCCTCATCGCAAGACAAATAATCATCCTCATAATCATTGATGCTATCGAAACTCTTGTTTTCAAAAGCCATGTCATTGTCTTTTTCTTGGATGGTGTCTGTTTGGGGAGTTTGGAGGTTATTGGGAATCTGGCCACCCATGTGCATGCGAATGTGCTGCTGTAAAACGACTGCATTGGTGAATTTCTTCTGACAAATTGGGCAGGAGTGCTGAACCTGAAGAGGCGGCTTTGCACGGTGGATTCCAAAATGAGTCTTCAGGTTGCCCTTTGTGGTGAATGCACGCCCACACACCTTACATTTATAGGGCCTTTCTCCAGTGTGAATGCGGTAATGCATCTTAAGTGCACTTTGACAGCTGAGGACGCGGTGGCAGATCACACACTGATTAGAGTCCATCATCTTTTTGTCAATGTTCTCTACTAGCTGCTGAAGCTTTGATGTCTCTGAAGCCTGCAGAGATTCTAAGACTTCACCAAATGGAAATCTGGCTTTAATCTGCTCTGTGATTTGAGGACTAGACGAATTCAACCCTGAGATAATCTCAGCAGACTCTAGTATGTTTTCTTTTGCAGGTATTTCTAGTGGCCTACATTTTGACTCAGCATTCTGATTTGCAGCAGTGGAATTTTCAGCTTGTGTGGTCACACGGTGTGTGGTTAGGTGAAATTCCTCTCCTTTAGAAATTGTTGTGGTTCGGGCTTCCTGGTTTGGCTTGAGGGACTCAAGAGTTTTATTAGGCGAATCTGTTCGGTTGTCAGATTTTATAGCAATATCTTCATTTCTGGTTTGTGAGGGCCTTTGTGGAGTATTAAATGTATCACTGAAGTTTTGCACTTGTGTTACTGTTGTGGCTAACTGTATGCCCACTTGTGTAGGTAATGTTGGTAAAATAGATTTGACCTCTAATTCTGTTAAACCTGCCTTCTCCATAGGAAAAGACATTCCATATGGAATACCAGAGCTTGTTGGAACATTATCAAGATATTCCGGCACTGGGTATGGATTCATCTGTACATGAGGGTATTTGTGTTTGTGCCTTTGGAAGTGAACTTTCAGGTTTCCCTTAGTGGAGAAACGGTTGCCACAAATGTTACATTTAAAGGGCCTCTCACCCGTATGAGATCGCAGGTGGATCTGCAAGGCACTGTCACTGCCAAACACTTTGGCACAGAACCTGCATTTGTGCTTGAAAAAGGGGTCCTCAGAGCAGGGCTTGGTTTCAAATAGGGAAATGTTGGGTACTTTACCTTTGCGGTGCTTCATCATAGCAGCAAGTGGGTCTATAGCGTTGGTAGTGGCTGCAATGCTGACAAGCGGGTTGGGGAAGATCACGCCACTAGGAGGGCTTTGAGGTAGCAGTGGTAGATTTTCAGATGTAGTGACTACACTCTGGCTTACTGAAACAGGACCTGAAGAGTTCAGAGTCTGGGTGTGACTAGCACTGGTGAGGGCACTATTACATGATGGTAATAAAGAAGTTGCCCCAGTATACGTGGATATAGGAGGATTTGGGTTTGCTAATGAGACACTGGAAATCACATTTCCCAGATCGGGATGTTTGCTGGGTGACTGTGAAGACAGAAATGCCGGCCCTTCAAGCAAGTATTTTTGAGACGGAGAAGCCTGCCCGTTCACGGTGGAAGGCATCACTCCGGATAATGGAAGTACAGGAGGAGGCGCTATGCCCTGAAAATGATAAGTACAAGAGACAGGAGGGAGTCCCTTTGAGGCTGGGTTTAGTGCTGCTTGTGTAGGTTGCTTGCTCATCACAGCGACCTGACTCCGAATCTGCTCGATGAGCTGCAGCTGATGGACCTGTTGCTGTTGTAAAGCCATCAGCTGTTCCAGTATAATAGGTACTGCCAATGATATTATCTTACCACCAGACCCAGCACCTTGGATACTTTGGGAAAACTGGGCAACTGCCACCCTTGTGCTATGCAGGATCTCCAGTGTTACATTTGTGTTGGGCATGCCATAGTTTGTGCTTTGAGATGATAAAGCTGGGGGAATGGTACTGTCAGTGGAATCTGGTGGGCGGGAGCCAAAGTTTGACAGTTTATCCGGGGGTGCATTATTATCCATAGGGTCATCTGCTCCAACATTACAGTGCTCCTCAGGAAGACCATTTTCTTCCCCTTTGTCAGCTGAGTCTGACTCCTGGTCCATGGTCTCCAGTTCACCTGGGTCACTATGAGCACTTAAGAAGGATTCTGCAGGAGATCCCTGAAGAGGGGGAAATCCTTCATATTCCTTCACGATCAGCACAGGGGGTTCCTCTGTGCATTTTTGCTGGTGCTCCAACAGCTCTGACCAGTGGAGGAATTCAGCACAACACACCTCACAGACATAAGACTCGTCACTCCCACTGCGGCTATCACTGCCACTTTCCTCATGTCGGCCTTTATTTGAGAGCACTGTTAAAATGAACCACAGTGAAAAACGTTGTGAAAATAAATTCCTAAAATGATGGATTCCTTTTACTGCTGACTTAACAGTAAAGACAGACCTAATCAATACTACCACTCAGATGCTCTCACAGCATATTGTCATACAGCTAACAGATCATTTGCTACACACAATCCATCAATTTACCTGACTTATTGGAGATCCTGAAGTTTAATGTAATTCAATAGAAGCTATTGGTTTTCAATGTTTTAGAAAAATTGACAGTCCTGCTGTCTGTCAGCAATAATTTGAGTCTTTGATTGACTAATCAGAATTCTTCAATGACACCATACACTTTTGTTTGAAGAATTTTCTGGATTGAAATCTACAGATTACATTGATAATTTTGTTTTATTTTTTAAATTAACACAAAACAAATAAATTTAATTGAATTATTCCTCATTCCTTGTAATATGCATGGTATTGGTATAAAAAACTTTCAATGCACTATTTTTAACGCTAACAACTGTAACTGTGAAGAGATCTTACTATCACAGATGGGATTATGAGCGAAAAAAAAAATAAAAAATTTAAAAAATAGAAAAATAAAACAGGAAGGGAAACAAAACTACACTGAATGCTAAGGTTATGTATGTAATTGAATGAGTTACAAATAAGGCATGTAAAATTATTTAGTGTAAACTTCATAATAACAAATAAAATGTGTATTAATAATTTAATATTGTTATTTCTGCTGTCAGTCAGTATAGAAAAATTTCTCAGAAGCATTCAGTTTTCCGCCAGATTCATAAACTTGATAATTACTCAAGGCTAAAAAAGAGGTACGTGGCAATTCCATAATAATAATAATAATAATAATAATAATAATAATAATAATAATAATAATAATAATAGTAGTAGTAGTAGTAATTTTCTCCACAGCCTGCATTGTGGTCCTTCTTCACTAAACCAGTTAGAGTGTGGGTCACTGGTTCAGTCCATTTCATTAACCATGTGGGTGGTCCTAACACAGAGTAACTAATACAGTAAGGTGAGAGACCAGAAGGAATGAAGCCTTCATTAGCAAATCTAGCAGATAAACACTCACTAAAGGCCTTCACTGTCATTAAAACAGCACATCAAATATGTGTTTGCTTCCTCTACATGTTGTAAAAGAAGCACAAGCATAGCATATTGTTTAAATGACGTCTTGTTCTAAAAGATACGTAATATCTGTGTTTTATGTTGTTAAACAAATGAACACAATGGATGTGCATTACTCTGAAAATTTACTGTAAATCAGAATAACTGCAAAAACATTTCAGTTTGATCAGATTAAATATGATTGCTATACAGACAGGCCTTATTTATGTTCTCATGTGACTCTTATCCTATTAAGATCCCACTGTTTTTTAAAATAGACAATATCATAACCTACATGGTTGTGTCAGTTCAGCTACAAAGTTGTAGATTATAAATAATAAGCTCTTAATTTTGGATATGTTAATAAATGTATAAGATATAGTCATAATAAGCTGGGTATGCTGGGTTAAATTAACTAATGTATATCTTAGAAAAGTATATGATGCTTGAATTAAGCAGTTCAGATGCTCTATCTTTTGTAGAAAAACACAAGTCAGTAAGTGTGAATGCTTCACACTTGAAATCATGCTTCATAACAATGCAAGCTATTTGCGATGAATCACATTACAAAACTTACCAGACAATACCATTTTGCCATACTTTCTTATACAACAAAATTAAGGATTGAATATGCAACTTAAATTTGAAAGATATCTAAGCCTGTTTCCTAGGACAAATGCATGAATGATTAAAGGTTTAAGGTAAAGAAATATTTTCACTACACTGATGCTTATGATTATTATTATTATTATAATTATTATTATTATTATTATTATTACAAACGACTATACAAACTGTATGCACACTATTAAGAATAAACTAAGCGCCTATATGAAACTACCTCAATAAAACACTTTTTCACACTTTGGTTTCATGTTTTTCATTCAATCTTGAAAAAAAATATTTCCATAAACTATTGTTGATTATTTATATAAACTAATTTTATTTCAATAAACTATTATTTTATTTATATAAACTTTTTAGTTCAACTAATAGAGCATGTTTTTGTTGTTTTTGTGTTGTTAATAAAGGTGGCTCAACTCTTGTCAGACTTTAGGTTACTTAAAACTATTAAAGTCAGCTGTTTTCATTGTTTATGTATTTATTTTATAAAGGTAACTTTTTTCTTTGTGTCTGGACTACAGTTATATAGTTTATAGTTTACAAGTAGCAGCCAGAAAATGAAAAAGAAATTATAAGAAAATGTTTGCAGTACTCCAGAATAATTGCTAAAGTAAGCTATAAAAGCGGGCTTTTTTCCTGACCCATGATCCATTGCCCGTATGTACCGTACCTCTCTCACTGTTCTCCCCGCGCTGCTCCCGCTCCTCTCCCGCTGTAAGGTGCTGCGGCTTGGCCTGCTTGCGCCGGGACATCCCGCTCCTGTGTGCGCATCTGCGGCGGAGCGACGCGGCTGGACAGACGCACAGCGCTCAGTACGAGATATGAGATATTAGAGGGATATTAGAAGTAGTTAGTGCGCGGTTTGCGCATGTCGGAGGTCTGATGATGGAGGCTTCGAAGTTCCGGGGGATTGGCTGAGTTCCAGAGGAGACGCGCGGGATATGTTAATAAGGGATGGACCATGTTAATTAACCGCTGCTGCCTCCTCTCTGTCTGAAAAAACGACCTACTGACAGCGTACACGGACTTCACCAGGGTTGCCAGATAAGGCCGCGTCCAAATCGCGGTGCAAGATCAAATATAATTTATCCCGTTCCAAAACGAGCAATAGCTAACACATCCCTAATGTTAATTCAAACTGCCAGTAGATAGGTAATATCTAAACTTTAATCACGTACCGACACAACTGAATTTATCGTCTACTTAAAATACATGTTTGGAAGTATAAATGAATATCTGGCAACATTTCCAAGCGTCCAACGCGCAGTCCTGCAGAAAAGAGCGAGTGAGAAGCGCAAAATGTAAACTTTTAAGATTAGTTTAGCGTTCTTTTAAATCTTAATAAAAGTACAGAATAAAAATGAAGGCTATTTTTATATCATTGTAACTGTTAAATAATCAGAAGACATACTTATTATTCCACCCAAAAGCAGCCAGTCTGTGTAAAACACACTGTAATTATGTTTTATATCAATTTTATACCAACATAGAACCCTGAGAATAACTATTGATTCAGCTGTGAGAATTCTGGATGGCTACGTTTTACTCAGGTTTTTTAACTTACTCTAAAAACCCTCTTTATATTTCTACATTTTTGCTTATCTGGTTGAATTTGCCTCCTTAAAGATCAATTATTGAACACTGAAAAAAATCGTTCACTTAAATCCAGAAATGTAAGATATGGAAGGACTACAGTATATATGAATAAGATCCACTAAATCAGATCCATTAAATAAGATCCATTAAATTAATCACATTGGTGTTGGACTGACTGAATTAAAGAGGCATGTTCATTCTACACATACAGGCAATCTACACCTCCAAAAGCATCACTATTACACATATAAAGCAATCACTGTTACACCTATAAAAATCACTGTTACACCTATAAAAATCACTGTTACACCCATAAAGCAATCACTGTTACTGAAAACCTCCGTCAGGTCCCGGTACTGGGGATCCTGGAGAGGTCCAGGGTTGACAACCCTCATGAAGGAGGCCGGGTTTATCGGACTTGACAACAGACAGGACTCCTCAGAACACAGGTCCCAGGAGATCACTGAACAGGTCTGCCAGTCGATCAGGGGGGTTATGGGTTTGGAGCCCCGGCAGCCCCAGTATCACGCACAAGTGGGGCAGCTTGGTGACCAGGAGCAAGATCTGTTCCCCATGTGGCCCCAGCTTGGGACCTAGGGATCTAAACCAATTTGGTGACTGTCAACTGCGATGACAGGTGCAGGCTGGGGAAGATGCTCGAGGTGAAGACCCAAGTGGGAGGCCAGTCCCTCATCAATAAAATGGCCCGCAGCTCCAGAGTCAATGCTGAGCTTGCGCTCAATGCAGGGTCTACTGCCCCAACTCACCTGGGCGGGAAGAAGCAACACAGAGTAGAGAGGGGGTGTTCTGGCCCCTTCTTTCAACCCCCTGCAGACTGGGTTTAGAGTGGCAGAGCCACCCATCTCTATTGGTCCCGGGTCAAAATGAGGCAGGCACTGGTGGCCCAAGACAGGGCATGAGGGATGGCTGGAGAAGGCAAGCTCCCGATCCCATTCCCTGCATCGGGCAATGAGTTGAGTACACAATTCGTACAGGGCAAGTAGAGTGGCCAGAGGGTCACAAGCCACCAGCTCATACTTTAACATCTTGCTCAGACTTGCTAGGAAGGCTGATTGGAGAGCTATGTCGTTCCACCTGGATTCCATGGCCAGAATTCGGAAATCAAAATTTAATCAGTGACCAGCTGGGAGCCCTGGGTGAGCTTCAGCAGATGCGGCATGGGGTTATGTCTGCCATCAAGATGGTGGAAGGTCTCTCACAGGGCCAGAGTGAAGGCCCCCTCTGACATACACTCGGTTGCCTTGGCTTCCTAGAGGGCCATAGCCCAGGACAAGGCTCTCCCAGAAAGCAGGGAGATAATATATGCAACACTGCAGCTCTGTCCTTTGGGAATCTTCCCAACTGCTGCCCAAACAGGAGCGAGTACTGGAGCAGAAAGCTCCGTCACTTATCAGGATCCTCTGAAAACCTCTCTGGGGTGATGATAGGGGAATCGCCACCAGGTGGGATGCCAGATGCTGCAGTTGGTGGCGGGGCTGCTGGTGCCCCTAGTTGTGAATGGCCAGGCTTAGCCTGTTACAAGTAGCTGCAATCTCGCTGAGCTGCTGCTCGTGTCATTCAAGCAGAGCTCGTTGGAAGCCAATTGCCCACTGCATGTTGGGCTTATCGGTGCCAGCCCCCCGCTAGGTCCAAAGGCTGGTTGAGTCCTTCTGTCATAATATAGGTGGAAGGACCTATGCGCAGGGAGGGAGTATGCCTGCCAGAGGAGGGAGTACACAACATGTGCTTCTGGTAGTGACGATGAAATGGATAATGGGAGGAGCAGAGGACTGGTGAAATTAACAAAAAACTGGGGACACAAAAGTGAGTTAACAAAAGTACCAAGTCACAGCTCGAGAGCAGAAATAAACCCAAAAACCAAAAGGGATGGGGAGACCAAAACATGCTCTGAAAAAGCTCTGAAAAAATGATAGGAACTGAAAACCGAGTGGGTGCTGAATGCAGACCTCACTAAGCAAAACAAAAGATCTGCCGTGCAAAATCCCGAATGCTGAAAATAACTGACGTGAGAATAAGTACCAAAACTTAGCCCATAATGAGAACCTGAAGAACACATGAAAAAAGGAGGAAGGAAGGCTGAAGCACCTAAAAAACCCGAAAAAACAACACGAGTGACAGAAACCGAATACGGGAGGAAAAACGCCAACAAAATGGATGCATAAGCAGTCACAGGACGCGACAAGACACCCCGGTGAATGCCACAATTTAAAAGACACCCAAAGGTGAGTCTTGTAGTGTCCCAATCACCGCTTCTTGTCTTTCCGTGGGCATGAATCGGCTCCGAATGTTTTAATGATCCGTCTTCAACCTCCTTCAACTGTTGGCTGTGACGATAATTGTTGCACATATAAAGCAATCATTGTTACACTTATAAAACAATCATTGTTACAGCTATAAAGCAATGACTTTTACAAATCTAAATCAATCCCTATTAGACATATAAAGCAAACACATCTACACCTATAAAGCAACGACTTTTACCTATAAAGCAATCACTATTACATCTATAAAGCAACCACTTTTACACCTTTAAAGTATTCACTTTTACACATATAAGCAATCACTATTACTATTAAGATCCACACCCGGTCTGCTCTGACTAGCACAGGCAGCCTGGCATGAAGATGATGTCACAGCTGAGCCCAGTGAGGTTTCTGCATCCTGCGCATACTCAGCTAGTGGTCGCAGGTGTGGAAATCAAAGCCTCACATATTGCATTCAGCTGTGGTTGGATTATAAAAGCATGTTGCATGGACCAGTCCTCGCAGGCCATTCGCAAGGGTAAGAACTTTTTTCTATGTCATGAAGGTACCACCCTTCCTGTGTAGAGGGGGGATGCAGTAAGACCAGGAGGTCTGAGGTAATTTGAGGGTGTAGCGTGCTAGTGTAGGGCCAGGTAGCTGTACCTCTGTACTTACCAACCCCCCTCGGTACTCCATGTACCCCCGTGTAGTCATCCAGGCACGGCCAGATCCAAAAGATCCACATGAGGTTTACCGCTAGGGCATCCGATGCAGCAGGTGGGGCATCGCTTGGGTCCTTTGCCCTCACTGCACCCTGCTGGTCCTCACTCAGTTCTCCCCTTTGTCCCAATGGTTTGACGGTTTGGTACATCCGGCCGTAATATTGGGTCCACGGTGATATGGTTGACCGGATCGATACGACAGCCGTAAAACAGGGTCCACTTTGCGTTGGATGTGTCCTAGTTGTCGCCACGTGCCCTTGCACCATCTGCTCTCAGGGGTTGCCGTTTAGCCATTTTGGTTTCGTTTGACCATTTGTTTCTATTGTTTTGTTTTTGTTTCCTTGGTTGCCTTACTTTTATGTTCAATAAAGCCTATCCTTATTCATGAAGCTGTCTGCATGTGAGTCCTTCTTTCCACCTTGACAGTTACATCTTTAAAGGCATCACCTTTAGACCTATAAAGCCATCACCATTACACCTATAAAGCCATTACTTTTACACCTATAAAGCAATGACTGTTATAACTATAAAGCAATCACTGTTACCCATAAAAATCAATCACCGTTACACCTATAAAGCAATCACTGTTACACCTATAAAGCAATCACTGTTAGACGTATAAAGCAATCACTGTTACACTTATAAAGCAATCACTGTTACACCTATAAATCAATCACTGTTACACTTATAAAGCGATCACTGTTACACCTATAAAGCAATCACTGTTACACTTATAAAGCAATCACGGTTACACCTATAAAGCAATCACTGTTACATGTATAAAGCAATCACTGTTACACCTATAAAGCAATCACTGTTACATGTATAAAGCAATCACTGTTACACCTATAAAGCAATCACTGTTACACTTATAAAACAATCACTGTTACACCTATAAAGCAATCACTGTTACATGTATAAAGCAATCACTGTTACACGTATAAAGCAATCACTGTTACATCTATAAAGCAATCACTGTTACACGTATAAAGCAATCACTGTTATACCTATTAAACAATCACTGTTACACGTAAACAGGAATCACTGTGGTGTAACAGTGATTGCTTTATACGTGTAACAGTGATTGTTTAATAGGTGTAACAGTAAAGTAATCACTGTTACACTTATAAAGCAATCACTTTTACATCTATAAAATAATCACTGTTACTCCTATAAAGCAATCACTGTTACACCTATAATGCAATCACTGTTACACTTATAAAGCAATCACTGTTACACCTATTAAACAATCACTGTTACACGTATAAAGCAATCACTCTATAAAGCAATCACTGTTACACTTATAAAGCAATCACTTTTACATCTATAAAACAATCACTGTTACTCCTATAAAGCAATTACTTTTATATCTATAAAGTAATGACTGTTGTAACTATGAAGCAATCGCTTTTACATGTATAAAGCAAGCACTGTTACCCATAAAAATTAATCACATTACACCTATAAAGCAATCACTTAGGCCATCATTTTTTGATAACTTGTTTCGTGTGCTTTTTTTCAGGCAATCTTTTAGAGGAGGTCAGAAAATAAATAAATAAATAAAATTTTATTTTTTGGTTTCTCGAAGGTTGGATTGGGCCATGATGCAGTGGAGGGAGAAATAAAAATAAAAAAATTATTTTAAAATACTTTTTTTTAAAGACTTGGCTTTGTTCTTAATGCAAAATGATTAAAAATATGCTGTCCGAGGATTACAAAAGTATGCAGTTTCCTCTGTCAGGCCAGGCCATATGCATACTTAGCCATATGACCATCACCAGTTTGTATTCATCCTTTTTATCTCTTTATTCATATGATCCATTCGCTTTATTTTAGTTGTCTTCCTGACCATTGCCTACTAACCCTGCTATTAACTTTCTTGTTGGCGGGTGGGGGGTTTGTAAAAATAAAAATAAATTTTTATTTTTCTCAGAGATTTTAAGATTTACAGGGTGGTGAGCCAGCGAAAACGGCAAAAAAATTTAAAAATTTTTTTTTTTCCATTTCGCCTAATTTGACCAATGGCGAGCCACGCGAAAGTTCTAAAAAAAACGATGACCTTATACACCTATAAAGCGATTGCTTTTACATATTTAAAGCTATCTCTGTTACACCTATAAAGCAATCACTTATACACCTATAAAGCGATTGCATTTAAATATTTAAGCTATCTCTGTTACACCTATAAAGCAATCAATGTTACACCTATAAAGTTCTTATGGGATCAAAGTTGTTTTTCAATTTTCTTCCCATACAATAGTATGCTAGTGTGGTCGAGAAGTGGTTTAAAAGGCCGTGAATCAGTACTAGGCTGGTATCGTTACAGCCGCATGGTGTATTCATTTGTATTGATCGGCGTATCTGTGTCTTTGCTGGCTGGCGTTGGGAGATAAGAGCGCTCTCTGGTGCACTATAATTCCGTTTGACCTGTATCTGTATGGCCAAATGATGGATGGCCAGTTTGACCAGCATCCTAGCTTACAGCACACAAAATCTTCAATGATGCACTATTGATTCCTGCTATGCCTCATGCTCTTTAAAAAAAGCACACATGTCTTTATTTAACAATTGTCTAATTTATTAATCACAAGACTTGCAATGATATCCAGTCCCTTGAGATATCTTCCAATCAGAGGTTCAGTTGTTTGCACAGATGCATTTGGTGGATGAGGGGTGGTATTATGGATAAAGGACTGCTCTAAGCAGGACCGGTCAAAGCTTTATTCAATGATTTTGAAATTAGGAAATGATTTTCAGAATAAAATATTATATGGACCTGAACTTAGTTACAGTTTCAGTGTCGGATAGCTGACACTTTCAGCAATTGATTTGCTATTTTCCTCTTAAATCTGTGTTTAATAGCTTTGTTCATTGCTTCAATCTACTGGTTTTTACAAAGCTGAATAACTAACACAACTGACTGATCATTTATGTTAAATGTTCTATATATTTAAAAGGACTTTTTCCCCATTAGTTCCTCCATAACATAGCTTTTATATATGATTACATAACTTCCATTAGACAAACCTTTTCAACTTACTAAAGTCAGATTTTCAGTAATTGTTCATGTGGTGTGTATAAATAAATGTTTTTAAGTTAGAATAATGAGATACAAGTTAGACACAAGAGAATGCTAAAGTATGGATCACAATCAAGTTCTGTGTATATGATTATACTTATTGTAAGTCAGAACAGGATCATGTGCAAATCACAATTGCTGATCTGTTTCTGAATAAATAACATCAATAATACACTACTTCTTTGAAAGAAAAAACAACTCCTCAGATCAAAATCAACTGCATTTTACATAACAGAAATATTAACTTATTATTAACTGTTATTGGGGCAAAACATATGGGCTAGTGAACTTCCAGAATGTTCCAAAACAGGTTTCTTAGTAAAAGCACAAGACAAAATGTTATAGCAAATGAACAGCTAAACAGACAGTGACAGAATGCTATCTTCTGATCTGAGAGGCCAGGGTATTCCTGATCACTTTAATTTAGCAAAATCACCAATGCTTCTCTTCTCAGGTCTGCTATTATCTAACTAGCTGAGCATCTATTGATTTCTTTGCTTTATCTTTAATGCAGAGACCGAGAAGGTGGAAAGAGAGGAGGTTGAATGGCCAGCCATCCTAAGATGGCTGCTATTCTCTACCTTATTGCCTCCTGTCGACTGTGGTTTCACTTGATGTCCAGCGTGTCAGGTCTGCTTCCAGCAATAAAGGCCATGAGTGACAAGAAAGAGACTATAGCAAAGAGTTCAGATAGCCTCTGCATGGGTGAAAAGTGAGCTTGATCTTGATTATAAACCTGACTGAAAACAACAAACCAACAGCTCACAATGAAACAACTTTTGGGAGACATAGAAGATATGTGGGAGCATATCACCTCTTCCCTTTATATTTTACAGGCCATGTACAACAAAGGTAATCTTTTTTCATTACCACATTTATTTTATTAATTATTATCTATTAAAAAATGTATAGGATTATTGCAGGGTCAAGTTATGCCAGTATAACTCATCAACTCCTATAGTACTTCATTCAATTTTCCTTGCAAATTAACTCTAAAAGGTATGTTGGAAGCAGTCATAGCAACAGACTATTTAGGAATTTCTGTCACAAACAGGATATTACAGGATAAAACAGGCAACACAGAGGGCATAAAAACCTGGGTAATTATGGCATGTGCGTGTGTTGACTACAAGACGCATGAGAGATCACTTGAGGCAATAAACACTCAGTAGTAGTGTTTACACTGTATTTATGAGCTGAAAAAGGACAGACCATGCTATTAGCTCATTCACAGTGGTACAACAGAGTAAGGGATGTAGCAAATAAGATATATAAATGGAAATAATAATGACAAATGGGACATTAAGAAAGCTTCTTCTTCTTCTTTCGGCTTTTCCCTTTTCAAAGCATGGCTGCTTTCTTTGTGTAATATACAGTGGGGAGAACAAGTATTTGATACACTGCTGATTTTTAAGGTTTTCCCACTTGCAAAGCATGTAGAAG
>JAVSBU010000083.1:299207-314610 GCA_033118015.1 Loricariichthys derbyi | reverse complement strand
GTCGACAGATATATGATATTGATGTTATTAGGATTCAATGGTGAAAAGATAGTTTTGTGTTAAATTTGCCCTTTAAGGTGTCATCGTCACATTTTCCGTTTCAAAATTATCCACATTCACTATTAGGGACACATCAGGACTACAGGCAGGCCAGTATAGTACCCATACCCTCTTTTTCCACAGCCATGCCTTTGTAATGTGTGCAGCATTTGGTTTTGCATTGTGTTGTTGAAAAGTGCATGAATATCTCTCAAAAAATGACGTGTTTTCAGCAACATATGTTGCTTTAAAATCTCAATGTTCTTTTCTACACTAAAGCTGCCATCACATAAGTGTAAATGACCTTTGCCAAGAGCACTGACAAAACCCCATACCATAATACACCCTGTCATTTGGACTTGTTGCTGATGACAGTCTGGATGATCCTTTTCGTCTTTGGTCTGGAGCACGCGATGTCCAGTTTTTTCAAAAACGATCTGGAAATATGAGTCATCTCACCCCAATACACATTTACACTGTGTGATGGTCCATCCTAGATGCCTCTGAGCCCAGAGAAGTCTATTCTGCTCCTTAACATAAGGCTTTGTTTTTGTGTGATAAAGTTTTATGTGGCATTTGTGCATGCAATGCTGTACTCTAGTGCTTGACAAACGTTTGCCATCTGAGGAATCTGAAATCACGGGTGTCTGATTAGTCATGTGCCCTTGCCCTTTATTCACTAAAATTTCTCCATATTCCTTGAATTGTTTAATTATATTATGCATTGTAGAGGGGGAAATATGCCGATCCCTTCCAATCTTTCTTTGAGTAACATTGTTTTTAAGCTTTTCAATAACTGGAGAACCTCTGGCTGTCTCTGCTCCTCAAAGACTCAACCTTTCATGATTACTGTTTTTGTACCAAATCATGATAACAATCACCTATTTACATCACCTATTTGAAATCAGACCATATTTTTTAACCTCATTACTAGCCCTAAATTTCCTTCATCCTAATTTTTTTCTTGAATGTGTTCCTGAAATGGAAGAACAGATGTACATCAAGAAATGAGATGAATTGAACAGACAAAACATGATATATCTTGGGTTCAGATAAAAAAATAAATGTAAGACACACTGAGGTTTCTTTTTTTTTTTTTTTTTTTTTTTGTATTTCAAACTGTTCCAACCTTTTTCTGACTAAGGGTTGTAAATGTTATAGAAAAATCAATTTAAAACAAACTAAATAAGAAACAAGCTGCTGCGACTGTGAGTCAACGTTAAGGTTGTTAAAGTAATACTCATACAAAGTGCATTGTGACAGTTTAATACAATATCAATGAATGATACCACTGTCGTAGGGTTAAAGGCTCAGCCTCCTCAATAAGGATCGGTTAACCGTTATTACTAACATTTTGACCCATGAAATTAAATTGTGGTGACTATACTCCAATTTTGAGATTCTAATAATTTCAATAATGAGTAACATGTGGTTTTAGATGTTAAAAAAATTAAACGGACAGTTTAACATGTTATTGGAAAATATATCAACATAAATATAAACTCAATGAAGAACTTGTTGGAAAATTCTGCCCTTCCCTCCATGGCTCTACATCTAAGAGCATTTTTGGCAACAGACTCAATCCACCAAAGAGCTCTAGCACATGCTATTGGTTGCTATTTGGCACCATAATGATTCCTGCCAGTGTGCTACCATTATCCCAACCTCATAATATGAGCAGCTGAAAATATACGGGCATAAGCTCTGATAACTACATTGATAACTACTATGGTATCTTTCTTTACCTCTACATCTATCTGACTGTCTGTCTATTGATCTATCGATAGCTAAAGCCGAACATAACTAAACTGGGGCTAATATGAACTTTAATTAAGATGTATTCACTTATTACATTACATTTAGCAGAGGCCTGTATCCAGAATGACCTGCAGCTGATACAATGTTCCATCGTACAATCCAACACATTGTGGATTAAAAGCCTTGTTTGAGGGCCCAACAGTGATGGTGCTGGGTTTTGAACCTTGGACCTGCAGATCCGAAATGTAGTACTTTAATCTGCGACAGTCCTTATAGCTATGACTTGTTCTTGAGCACTGTGGGTCTGGTTGACAAATCAAGTGTGAGATTACTGGTGCATTATCAGTATGGTAAATCTCGATTGTATTGCCTTGTCTGACTGATATTGTTCACGCGCTAACTGGATGTTCGAGAAGTGACCAAAATCTGGGTCTGAAGATCACGGTGGCACCCTTAATACTAATATTAACCAGCGACATGAGCACGGATCATCTCATCTGGCTTTAGAAGCCATCGTGTGCGTGCCTGTGAGCAATGGCTGCACCACAGATGTCGCCACAGAATGCAAGTTTCATCCTTTGCAGGTCAATAGCCACACTGTTCATATCCATACCCTCCCTCACGTACGCACACATCAAAGCCCAGTCCCCTGTAGATTCATTTGAAAGAATGGGGCAGATCACATAGTGGTGTCGTTTGGGAGTACAATCTGATGAGGATGTGTGGAAATCTCGTACTGAGACGCTCAGTTTTTCTCGACCCAGTGTAGTGACTTCCTCGCCTTTTGATACCCAGACAAACCCCTTGCCTTTTCTCTGAGCGCGGACTCGAAATGAGAGGGAAAACCGCAACAGATGAGAGCAGCTCAGGCCAGAGAGGAGTGAGACGCCACTCCCGTGGGTACGCGCTGACCTCGGCACAGTCCCACAGCTCGCAAACTCTCATTACTGGGTCAGGACTTCAGCTTTTCTAGCTTTTGTCTCTTATCCCCCCTCTCCGTCGTCTCTCTGAGTCACTGCCGACCAAATTAGCTGCGAAATGAAACATACGGGATCAAAACAGACAGTGAGAGATGGAAAACGAGAGAGAAAGAAGGAAAGAGGGAGGGATGGAGAGATGAAATGCAGCTGGCCCCTTTGATTGCTCGGGTTCCCATAATGCTGTGTTAATCAAGCCTCCGTCTGTGTCAATATACCTCATAGCTTTTTGGTATGTGTCCATGACCAGTCGGAGATGGACACTGGATATGGGCTAATAATACAGCTTGATATTTGACCTGTGCAGTATTGTTACTGTGGGCTGTTATTGAGAGGAAGACTTATCTATATAGTCTCCATATATAGACTACATCAGTCCAATCTGAGAATCTCTTAAGAGTCCTACTTTTAGCCAACTGAAGATGACGTGTGTCCTTCTTAAATATGTTATAATATATGTTAAAATATATAAAGACGTCACTTGGATAAAGAATAATTTACCAGTAATTAATATTAGTTAATACAGAACTGTCTTATTATGCTGCTTTTTCTCAATACACCCAAAACACACAATAAATATGAAATTTCATCTGCCTGCCAGATGTCGCAAACCAATAAAATAACATTTGGTTTTAATTCTATTCTTATTTATAGTCAGTTAACTGTTTATCATGGAAAACAACTGGTACAAAGGTAATACGGATTTTCTGAGAAAGTTCTAATCAAGTCAAGTCATGTGAATGACTTTCACTGTGCGTTAAAAGTCTAAAACTAATTTCAATCAGCTTGTTGACTTGTTCAGTGTCCTACAGGTCATCATCATACCCTACTCTCAGCTAGCCTTAGTCTATAATTATTTACTATATTGTGATACCGCCACTCGTATTTAAACAGCGTGAACTACCCATGATAGTTCACGAACGTTCCGCACACCTCAATACCAAACCAAAGTCTTACGCGAAAAATAAAAGCGTTTGTAAGAACTCATTGGGGTGTAGGCTTTAGTGTGCTATTTCTCAGCAGGCATACTCCTGGCATACAAGAAACCCAAACATATTTTCATTTCAATCCATGCTTTCCTCCATAAAATCTCTCATCTATCTTCATTACATCACTCAACCTCGGTGTCGTGAGGCAAGGGGAATGCTGCTCCCGACCGCCCCGACCGCCCCGGCAACTGCATGCTGTTTGATTTCCTATACCCTACCAGCTTTGATCCCCCAAATGCAAATTAAACTATTGCTTTCGAGAAGAGGACCTGCATATGAATATCGACTAAAGAGGTCAATGTCACTTGTTAACGACGGCAGCTTTGATTCACGGTTTCTTTACGCTGTTAGAGGTGATCGCAACGCTAAGTCTGCACTGTATGGCGTTCGAGCGGCGGACGACGTGCGGATCGCAAGAATTAAGTAGAGTACAGAAACAACAGCAAATTGAATACATATGAGAGCATGCATGGGTTGTATTTAATTTGCGTAGCAGATACGGCTTATTATACAACACATACACACACACACACACACACACACACACACACACACACACATACCAGTGGGAGAAAGTCTAATAGCTACGAATGCTCAAGCTACAGTCTCAAAACACACACACATGCACGCTCGAAGCAAGGCAGCTTTTTCTTTACCTGCTTCACAACTAAGCCTATCTGAGAGCTGTTAGAGACATAACACGGCAGGTCTGCGATCAACCACGGCTGCAACACCATTACTCCTGTAATAACAACGTAACAACACATCAACCACACCACATACAGAATGCCACATAAACAAGGGGAGATTTATTTCTCTCCTGAGAACAGTCTAACTACGGCAGACACAGGCCCTACGATAAAAGAACTGCACACCAGTTTAGGAGGAAGTGTTCAGCTTTTAGAAGCACACCGGTGGTGGGTTCAATAACGTAAAGAACGGTGGTGATTTAACACTCAGAGATAATGGTGTCGTGTTGACTAAGGGCTGCATCTGATTGGTCGAGAGCCTTTGCAGACCCAGCGGTGCGGTTAAGAGCCAGGATTACCGAGGTCATTAAGCAGCATCGCTGCCGTGACGTGATTAGTCAGGTAGCAAAGTCCATTTGTCACCTGCGCCAGAAAATTGAGTTAATGCGGCACTACGGGCTACGGGAACTGTATAATATCAACTTGATTACATCAAGGCAGCTGCCGAGCTGACACCTAGCCGAATTTGTCAGCTTTAATCGTTAGGAGCTGTCACAAATCCATCAGAAGCTCAGATAATTAGGGCCCCTATCTAACGAAAGCAGCAGACTAACTGTTACCTTTTTTTCTCTCCCTGATAATTAAGAAGCCTTTCGTCCTCAGCGAAGGGCCGAGTTTAATGACTCCCTGCGCTGGCTAATAATGAAGCGCGCGGCAACTCCTCGTTTGCGTCTGCTCTGCTGCAGCTACACTGCTTATGCGTCTGGACTTATTCTCAAGCGTCTGTTTTAACCACAGGAAAAAAAACAAGTGAAAAACACATCAGCTACTCTAAGATTGAATATCACATGCAATCTATAGATCAGAAAGCCTAAATTGCTTTAAAATAACAAAAAAGTGTTCTCAATGCTCAAAAAATTTTAGGGTTGCTCCCCACACAGGAAGCTTCAAAAGGTTCTGAATGTAAATACAGACTTGAGAGCATTAAGAGCAGTTCCTCTCTGTTCTGAGCTGCTTCTCTGCCTCTGACACACAGACTGTGCGCTCGATATGGGAGGCCTGCACACGCTCCAGAGGAAAGGCAGCAAATCGAAACGAATGGTTGCAGCAGGCCGACACGCTCAGCTTCCACTGCACCAACTCGGTCCTAGCAATGGACTGAGGAGCGGGCATAATGATTGGAACCGAAGAGAAATGCAAAAGTGTAACAGTGAATAAAGCACAGCGAATACAGGAGCATTCTCATAGCTTCTACAGGACACCTTCCAAATAAGAAATATTCATGGTGCCCACTCTGCAATTCGGAAAAAAAAAATCAATCCACTTTCCGAGGGCAACTTTCAAGACTCTTTCTCACCTCAAGGTTAAACCGCCCATTTCCGCTGTCCCTTGTTTGTTTTCGTTTTGATTGTGCGAGGCAAACCTGTCAAGCTGTGCGATTGATGGAAAACTGAGCCTGCCAAATTCTGATTGACCATAACAGCCAATGATGCATATGGCTGTCAAAAGACAGACAATTAAATCAATATTCAGTGCAGGCAGGGGGATTTGATGGCTTGTTTTTTTTTTTTTTTTAGGTAGGATCTGCCAGGTCACATTACCAGCTGCCATTTCACCTCAGAGTCTTTTAACTCTCTGTAGCAGTGTCTGCAACTGTGTCTGCACAGCCCTCCAACTTAGGGAACTAAAAACGTTCCCATTCGACTTGACACATGTGCCTCAGAGTTTGTGGAACGAATTAAGCAGAGGCCTCCGATTGAACGTCTCAACCGTAATTTAACTCGTTTTCCTTTAACAAGTCAGAATCCTGGCCTAAAGGATTTTACGAAAGCCTCACTTTGTATGCTTGTGGACGGTGTTCCGTCAGTGGGAGCTCGATTTATATGGGAACTGAACCTGCATCCACTGGTAGGTGACTCTACGTTGCTTGAAGATACAAAACCAGTGTGTTTGTGGAAAAACAAGTTCTGTGCTCAAGTGAAATGTAATCACTAGAGGAGACACCATGCTTATAGTTTTGCTGAGGTGAAAAGGTCTGGCTGTGTGGGTGATGTAGACAGTAAGGATAAAACAACCGGTGTACGTGTTGACGTTGAATAGTATGTTGTACCTCTATCAGTAGTCACCTGTGAGAAAAGCATGGTGACATCAATACTGTATATCATGAGACGCAGGAAAGAGAGACAGAGATTTTAATCTACATCTCTAACCACAAAGATATTTTCTGAGTGTTAGTGATCTCGACAGTCTCGGCTACCTCCTCTCCCTCTGCGAGATTAAAAATAAATAAAAAAAAGTGTCCAAGAATGCCTCCCCCGCCCGTCTTTTTTTCGCTTTCTCCCCCTCAGCAGGGGCAAAAGTTGTCCTGGGTGTTCAGGACAGGCGGCGCGCATGCGCGTCTCCATGGTGAACGATTCACTGATGGTTATCGGGAATGAATAGATCAAAGGCGGCCACGTGACAGGCGATCAATCAAGCATCAAATCCAGGATGGCAATCCAGCACTGCGCAGGAGCCGAAAAGCTCTTTATCCACGCATCCGGATTTACGTTGCAGTGCAGTTTAGAAAAAGTTTTCACGGCAAAGCGCGTCCGAGAAACAATCCACACCCGCAGGTTCAACACAAACCTATATATATAAATGTATATATATGTATAGCCTGGAAAGTTTGTTTGGTGCTTGCATAAATGCAGATAAACTAAAACAAACTATTGTTAGATTTGTATACATAGCCTATGCATTTTGTGCGCGCGCGTGTTGTGGAGCGTGTGGGTCTTACCTGAAGATCGCCTCGGCGCTTGCTGCTTTCTCCGCGGCATGCTCTTCTCCAACTCTCTCCACTTGACTTTTCATACAGAATCGAAATGCAGACGCGAGAGGCGATGCCAAAAACAAAGGAGACTGAATTGAAAGAAGCGACGAATGCGATTTTCTGGTGCTTATGACCTTTTTTCTTGTGTTTGATCGCACGGTTACTGTTTTGTTCTCGCCCCCGAAAAGTCACTCAGCAGATCGATTAAAGTCCAGAGTGAACATTCTTTTTAAAACACATCAAACTTTGATCATGTGAATAGTTCGGATACCGGGGGCAGGACCTGTGTGCTGAGTCCGGTGTAACGGCGCGGGGTTGATCAGTGGTGAAGCGCCGCTTCGTCCATGACGCTCCGCTTCGATGACGGAAACCCGATCGCGACGATCCGCTGGGAAAACTTCCACAAACAGCGTGTCCGACTGTATTTCCTTCCTCCCTGTCCGTCCGTGGGTCAGGACCAGGCTCCTAGACTGAGGGAGAGAGAGGAGACGGAGGCGGTTAAGCGTCAGTCAGTCAGCGGGAGTGGATCGAGTAGAAACGCGCTTCAGCTTCCCACCTTCCCTCCGGTCTTCACAAACCACAGGGTCCGTCCATGTCCGGGCCACATGTGGACACGAAAAAACAGCCCAGTTCTAACCAGCGGGGACTAATTGGATAAAGTAGGACGGGAGAAACGGTGGCTGGAGGAAAAAAAGCCGAGAAGAGGCGAGAGCGTTTCAGACAGTCTCAACTGATAGACAGACGCATCGAGTTGCCTTTCCTGCTCCTCTACACTCCACCCCTCCAGGAGCGTCACTCTGACAGTGAAATCCTAGCTGTCAATCTTTTTAATTGCTCTGTTTTTCCCCCTCTCCTTCCTCCTCCCGAACCGGAGTGAAAAAAAAGGGGAAGGCGTTTGGAGAAGGGATCACGTTATATTATTCATCCTCATCAAATAGAATTCGACAGTAACCTGGTGTAAGAGCTTATTCTAATCATCAACGAGAAAACCACAGAGACGTGACGCTCTCCCCAAAGTATTTGTCACAGTGTGTAGCGTGTCTGTGTGTGTGTGTGTGTGTGGCTTCTCTATGGCCAGACAATCCGACTTTACCGAGTCTAATTCTACTCTTCAGTCTTTTTAGCGGTTAACACGCAGGGACTCCGCAGTTCGCTGACTGTAACCTATAGTGCAAAGCGCGCTGGACTAAGTTCACTACAGCACACACGCGCTCCTCTTTGCACGCCCGTTAAAAGACGCGTGGGAAGTTGCAGATTGATTCGTTGCACCTTACTAGGAAGTGGGAGCATTTTTTTTTTTTTTGCACGGGAAGGGGAGGGACTCAGCCAAATAAGTTAAGGGCTATTCCTAAATAGTATGATAGCACTCCCCAGTATTAGTTTATGCTATTTTAGTAGGCGTGCAGACTTTTGGATACTCAGTATCCAGCTACAGCGCATGCGCCAAAAAGTACTACAATTTAACCTAGTGCCTAGCTATATAATAAAGTTATTTATTTCTAAGAGAAAGTCTAAAGCGAGTGCATTTTTTTTCGCGCTTTGTGTCTCCCTCCTACGGGATCTTAAGGGGGTGTTTTTGCTGTTTTTTAAACCTCAGGATCTTTTTTTGGGGGGTAGCTTTAAAAGCGCACCTCCCTTTCCAGCGGATTTGAAATAGCGTCTCTGGCTGGGAGCGCGCGTGCTTTAACACACTCGTACACGCACTGACAGGATGGAGGAGGCTGCAACCTTATTCAAGCAAACCCTGGATCCATTCGGAAGGTACGTAGCGCATTATCATGGTCTTATTTCAGAGCACGCTGTAGATAAAGCGCCTCTAAACACGCTTCTATTAGTACCAGTAGGCAATAAAGATAACAACAATAATTAACACACACACACACACACACACACACACACACACACACACACACACACACAGAGAGAGAGAGAGCGAGCGAGCGCGCGCTCGTTTCTACAGAGGTGCGTAAAAAAGCTCGCTTACCTTTTACGGGGCAGCGCATCCTCGAGATACGAACAGCTGCTTACGCCGCTCGCCTGGCGGAATAATAATGCGCAAATATTTCCAAGTTCCGCCCCAGCATCTGTCCGTCCATCCAGCCATCCATCCATCTAGCCATCATCCTCCCATCCGCGCCACGCGCCAATCCGCCTGTCGCTCCTCATGCGTCTTACGTCACCGAGCTGCCATCTCGCGCGCACACACACATACACACGCGCGCGCGCGCTCACACCCAGACACGCACACGCACCTAAGCGTAAAACAAAAGCATTAAAAAACTTGATCTCGCGCGTTTGATTAGCCCATGGATATTCTTTATTCGATGCACAATTAATAAGGTTTATACGAGTCCAGCAGGGAAGCTACAGCTATAGGAAGTTAAAGGAGTAGAAGTTAATTTAACACCGCAGGGGTCATTTAACACTTGGGGCTTTGTGGAGATGAAAAGTTGCAATTATTAGCCTATATTAATAACAATAAAAAACACGTTTTTAAACGACGCCCCTGAGAGTAATAAGAAGTGCACGAATAATATAACACTTTTGGCGTTTAAGCACATTTTAGAAGTTCATACGCATAGCAAAAATGAAGTGATGGATGAATACTTATGCCTACGTTTGCCAAATATTTGGAGTGATTAAAAATCAGTTGCATATACTGTGAATGCTGGTTCGACTCTGTCTTATTTCATTTAATATTTAATTGTCTTGTACATATTATTGCTATTAGTAGCCTATTAAATAGTAGTAGCAATAATAATAATAATAATAATAATAATAATAATAATAATAATAATAATAATAATGATGATGATATCCTACAATGGGTTGGCGCCCTGTCTAGGGTTGTTCTTGCCTTGCACCCTGTGTCACTGGCTAGGCACCGGGCTCTACCTGACTAAGACACGCTGATAAGACAATGAATGAATGAATGACATTATTCAGTGCTCACTATATGCATTTCCCTTTGCTCTTAAAATTCCCTTTGACTCTAAGGCAGCTATTCTCTGTAATATAAGAACAGCTATGAGGATCAAATACTTTTAATTTATAATAGCAGACTTCTAATAACTTTTACCGTAGTGTCAGTTCAACGTGTCCGCGCTGTGCGTTTGATCGGCGCGTTATTGCGCAGGTGAACCACGAGGCCACGCTGCCACACACACGCGCACACGCGCTTCTCGCTTAAATAACCCACACTGAGACACATCGTGTTCCCTGGAAAGTGGGATGGACTGAGGAACCTTTCCCGATTTTCTATCGATTTAGCAAAAAAGAAATAACTCGCCTAACCGATGTAGGTCGCCTAGGTAAGCAGAAATTAAAGGCGCACATTTCTAATCACTGGAGCCGCGTCCTAAATACTGGCGCACTAAATAGGAAGTTACACTAAAGGACTCTATAGAACACTGTTTACTGCACAGATTTGGGACATAGCCTGTAGGGCTACTGACATATATAGCTGGGCAAAATATATAAGTTAGAATAGGCTATACATTTGAGCATTTATAGTTTATTATCCTGTGTTGCTTTGTTCTAAATAGCCTGCACATTAAAGCACACTTGTGCAAAACAAGACAACAAACAGTGCAAACACAGTGGAGGACAAAACAGTGCATACAGGTCAGTATGAGATTCATGATACAAGACAGATGACCGATAACAGTTCTATTTTAGAAAGCTGATGGAGGATAAAGTGGAAGAAAACTGTACACATGTAAAATATTACAATATTGTAAGTAGTGTGTCTAAGTGTTGTTGGGCGATTAATTTCTAAAGGGGGCCAGATGAAAAATCTGAACTGTGTTTGAGGGCCGAACCAAAGATAACTCAAACTTAATTTTGCTCAATATTAATTTTCTCCCATTATAAAATGTGGTAAATTATATATTTTCATATTTGGATAAGCTGCTACTGGTAATAAGAAGTTTAAGAATATTTTACAATAAAAGCAACACAGTTTGTATTGCATGCACAATAAATACTTGTTCATATGTGATTATGACTGACATACCGTGGCCCGGACAGGGATGCCCAAAGAGCCGTGGCCCGCGGGCCGTAAAATACACAGGTCTGACTTAGTATTTACTCCAGTTTCTGGTTATTGAGGAGTCAGATTTTATATACTGCTGCAATAAATGGTTAAAAAGAATGTTTTATGCCTTCTTACATACCAGTCCATGTCTTTATGAAATCCTTATGTAAATCATGATTCAAATTAATGAACAGAAACAAACACATCTGCAAATTAGCCAACTTTTTTGTCTGTACATACCAACAGATTTGGTGTGAAACAATCCTCCCTTGAAAGTGTGTGTGTGTGTGTGTGTGTGTGTGTGTGTGTGTGTGTGTGTGTGTGTGTGTGTGTGTGTTCGGTGGGGGGAGAAAGAAAAAGAGAGAAGTGTATGTTGTGCTTCTGTCCATCTGTGATTGTCTTACTTTGAAAATCTGTCTTTTTACATTCCCACAAGCAAATGGTTGGCTTTGTCCCAAGATATCGAGCACTAAGACTGACATAAATACATCCCACCATATATATATATAAAGCTTTCTATTTGGCATTTAAAATGTAAGATTGTTCATTTGTGAGTAGCAGATCAAGCTGAAATCAGCAGCGCTATACCCAATGTGCTTAATAGGCAATAAAAAGTCTGGTGTCTGTGTGCTTTCAGAATGCAAATCACGGTTCATCCACACTGTTGTTATGCATGTACACTTTTAAAGGGGCTTCCTCAAGGGTTCTTTGGATGGCTAAAGGATCTTTATTGCCTTTCTACACCTCAGATTGCGTATATGCTTAATGGATTCTACGTAAAACGGTCAAGGTCCCTCTAGAGGGATAATCTAAATAAAGCTACAATATGCTGGTTGGCATTTTTCTGAATACTCTTAGTGAAGGTCTGTGGCAGTGTTGTGCAGTGTCGATGGATATATGCATTCACACATTTCAAAACTTTTAGGAAGCAAAACTACTGAACACTCCTTGTCCGTTATGCACTAGTCTTTTTATTTCTGTATTCTCCCATAAATTCTCCTAAGGATTTAGTTAACGGTAGAAATGATTCCAGAAATTGCAAGCTGGCAGTGAACAGCTGTGAAAGTGTGAGGTATGTGGTGCAGAAGGTGTAACAGCTTTGGAAATGAACTAGACTGGGAGATTTGAGGTATCGGTTTTTAACGGAGGCTTTTTCATGCTTCACTCGTAACATTAGATCAACAATATCAGCCCAATTGCTCAGCGGCTATACTACGTCAATGACATGATCTAAAGATACTATAGTGTAGAGTCATTTCTCCCATCTGTGAACAGACAGAGCAGCTTTGTAAAGTGTCTTCTGAACAGCACAAACGGGTTTGTCGTGTAGATTTTAATTTCTGGCACAAGAATAATACCTGCTATTAGGCGTCTTTCATGCAGAGCTGAATAGAATGTTCTTGTAGAACCTGAATCTTGTTCAAAAGAAGTGTCATTTTACTTAATCTAAATATTTCCATTTCTTACTTTGTAGGTGATGTGAATCAACCGAATGAACAGTATGCAGCTGAAAGGGCAGAGGTCCTAATGTTCAGATAATGCTCATTAAACATTCCATCAGCTCATTCCAATTAAATGTGTTAAATATACAATACTGTATTACAAAAAATAGTACTGCAATTACGTGATTTTATAATTCAGCTTAACAATAATAAATTATCAGCAGTATTCGAGCAATGAGGTTTGAATTAAGTTGCATTCAGATTTAATGAATTTGTATTAATAAAACATTAAATTAAAATATATAATTCCCCTAATAGTTCACAAAGTGACTCATTATACATTTATACAATTTTATATACATTTATTTTCTATATAATCTTTTACTATAGTTTATATAGTAAATAGATTAAAGTTCAGATCACATAAATATACTATTTTGGCTTATTTGTGTTATTGGCAGCTATGTCATGGATCATAATCATAACTTTATTTCTGTCAGCAGGAAGCATGTGTTTATTAATTTACATTCTTATAAATGAGATTATGGCTATTTTCCACCGACAGGTTCTGCCGTATTGTATGATTCTGGCAATTATACAGTATGTAATGTATTTTCTAATGTATTCACGTTTTCTACTGTTACTGAGAGAAAGTGTTCAGAGTAAGTGGATTTAATAGATATATGGGTCTGCCAAAGACAGCAATACAATAATTTCAATGCTAATACTTCAAAAAAGCTGTATTTCCTAAATGAAATGTCCTTAATTGTATGGAATTACTCCATTATCTATTATTAGTGTTTATTTTACAGTGATCTAATATTGATACTAAGGGTTATGTCATTACTACAACCTTGGTGTGGTGACTGGTGCAATAACTTTAATTGTTTTTAGACAGTTTGGTAAAAAAGCAGTCAAGATCCCTGCTTTGATCCCAATCTCAGACTCTGCCTGTGTGGTGTTTGCATATCTTCTCCCTGTGTGTGTGGGTTTACTCTGGATACTCTAATTCCCTTCCAAAGTTCAAAGATGCATTATGTTAACTGGTAACTCTACAGTGCCTCCAGTCAAAGTCTATCTAGTTATAACCTCACTCCTGTCACAAATAGCCACCGATGCTGAAGTGACGTGCAATAATTAAAGAAACAAATCAGTAAGATGTTAAGAATAATATAAGTGTGCTCAGAGTGATCAAGTGTCATGGTTTTGTAATCTCTTTACAATCTCATATTTGGGACATTGCTGGCTGTATAGGAATATTTTACGATGTTATTGTAGTTATATAATATTATTATCATAAAGTAATATTTTTATAATTTCTTTAAAATGTTTTACATCACTGGTAAAAAATTTTTTTTTTTGTTTTTGTGTTGCTATGTATGTTGTTCTAATGTGAAACACCTGTTTATGCCATTATTAGTTCTATATGAGTATATATAAGTTTATTTATTTAAAATGCAGACACAGTTAACCTATTAATTCAATAAATAATGGAATAAAAATTACATTAGTGATTAATCTGTTCATTGATAGATGTTTGAACATTGTGTGCTAATAAATTAACAGTAATTAGTTGTTTTTTTTTCCCAAACTACATCTTAGATGCAGTCAAGTACTGTATTTTTTCACTAAATTGGTCATCTTGAACACATTACCTGGGATAGAAATCACTTGTATCCAATTTGCATCTCTATCAAAAGCAATCTTCCAGAACATATACTTTAAAGATTCGAAGAGAAAAGAACCGTACCGCAAAGTACAAAATCTTCAAGCTTCAATCAACGACAGACCAAATGAAATTCATCTGTTCATTGACAGGCTGAATCTAAGGATATATGATAAAAACAATAAAGAGGAGACTTATGATGTGTGCTGTGGACTATCTGGGAATCCATCTGATAAGGAAGCATAATTAAAATGTCAGTTCGCTCAAAAGAACGAGCGAGTGTGTGACCCATCGGAGCTTTACATAACTCATTTCTACTGGAATTTAACTAAGAGCTGATGAGGAAACTCACACAACGTTCTTCTTGTGTGACACTTTTAGCATCAGTAAAAGTAGGAGAGTACATTGAGTTTGACTCTGACATGGAGTTGGGGAATATTCTGAAATGGCAGGTGATGAACACCTGGCTTAGTGTTGCTTTGTTAAAGTGTGCAATTTACAAGTTCAAAGTTGAAATGAAATAAATTAGTACATACATTAAAAATAAATGGGTTGTTTTAAGTTGGTGTCAAAATATGCTCTAGAGCCTGAGCCATTGTTATGACGTGCCTATGTAACATGTGTAATTTGCTACCACTAAACTACTATTAAACAAAGTACAAACTCTACAATTAACAGTCATAATTTGTTTCTGCATTATTAAATGGACTGAACATGAAGGCTGTGTTATCAAATGGTCTAGTTTTTGTTCTATTCTTGATACCTACTATCTAATTGTAAAAACGCTGGATTAAAATGAAGCCACTGTGGTGGAGAGAACATGACAGTCTAGTAATAAAACACTTTTTATTAAATAAAAACATGCAGTATATAAGGATTTTCATTACTGGTCTTAAACTTTTGGCCCATGTTTATATATAAAAATATGCTAGTGGTACCCGGTGTCTGTGTGAGTTACGTTACATCCACCTGTTCAGGAAACATTTATTTCATTG
>JAVSBU010000082.1:0-16089 GCA_033118015.1 Loricariichthys derbyi | reverse complement strand
TAATGTCCTTAAAACAAGTCAAAATGAGGCTCAGTATTGTGTGTGGCCTCCACGTGAAGTCTGATTTACTTGGAATTGTTTAAGTGTTCCCTTTATTTTTTGTGCAGTACACACACACACACACACACACACACACACACACACACACACACACACACACACACACAGAGAAACCTAGAAAAACCTAATTGAGAAACATTCGGATTATTCACATATCTACCGTTAGTGTTAAATAGAAGGTTTTTTGAATCTGCTGTTATTTACCCATAAAATTTTGTTTCTCCTCTCAGCTGCTGGGCGTTAAGAGCTGGCAGGACATGAGGTCAGAGATCCTGTATCTGACGGGCAATGCCACCCGCTCCCCAAACCACGTCTACCAGGCCGTGTCCCGGATCGTGTGCGGGCATCCGGAGGGTGGCGGCCTCAAGATCAAATCCCTCAACTGGTATGAGGATAACAACTACAAGGCCCTTTTCGGCGACCAGAACGAGGCAGACGCTGAACCCACGCCCGTCTACGACAACACGTCCAGTGAGTTGATCACGGGAGTTAAAATGGCACCTTGGTGCAGCCACAGTGCAGCACGGAGTTTAGCATGTTCACCTCTGCATGTAAGCATAACTATGGCTTCTGTCTCTCTCTGGCAGCGCCGTACTGTAACAGCATGATGAGGACGCTGGAGTCGAGTCCCATCTCGCGTATGATCTGGAGAGCGCTGAAGCCTCTGCTCATGGGGAAGATCTTATACACACCCGACACCCCGGCCACACGCCGGATCATCCACGAGGTGAGGGTCCCAGGATGTTGGCCCTGACCTGGATCATGATGCGGAGCAGGCACGGATTTTTGTTCTTTATCTTCCCCCAGGTGAACAAGACGTTCCAAGAATTGGGTGTTCTGAGGGACCTGGGCGGGATGTGGGAGGAGATGAGGGTCAAGGTCTGGGAGTTTATGGAGAACAGTGAGGAGATGGATCTGGTACGGGTGAGTGTCCTAGGCTTTGCTGTTCTAACACTGCTGCAGAGTGACACCTGGTGCTCAGTACTGGTACTCCAACGGATGAGTTTCTACAGGAACCCAACTCAAATTACTGTTATCTCGAGCAGTTTCTAAAATATTATCCTACATTAATTTGAGTCAATTTCAGTACAGGGTCAAAGAGCCAAGTAGAATAGAGTTAACTCAGTAGAATAAAATGTTGAGTTGACTAGAGTCAACTAGAATACAGAGTCGAGTAAGATACAAGAGTTGAGTAAAAAACGATTAGCGCTAAAAAGAGAGTCAAGTACAATTAACAGTTAAGTAGAATAAAGTGTCAGTCCAATAAAGAGTCAAGCAGAATAGTGTTACGTAGAATAAAGAGTCGACTGGAACAAAGTCCAGTCAAATAAAGATTCTATCAGGACAAAGAGCTGAGAACAGAGAACAAAGTCAAATAAAGAGTTGCGTAGAATACAGTCAACTAGAATAAAGAGTTGGCTACAGAGTCTAGTCGAATGAAATGTTAAAAAAAATTATCATGTCAGAGTCAAGTAGCGTAAATCGTTGAGTCAAATAAAGAATCGAATAGCAGTTGAGTAAGATACAGAGTTGAAAAGAGTCAAACCAAATAAAGTAGAATAAAGTGTCATGTCAAATATAGTCAAGTCATATAAAGAGTCACTTTTGTGTCGTTAAAGTCTTTTAAATATTTGGAAAACGAACACGACAGAATTACCAAATAAATCTAAAATACAAAACATGTCACCATTTGACAAGTCAACAATTTGGTGGTCTGTGTTCAGACCCTGCTGCAGAACAACGCCAGCGCCCAGTTCTTCAACGCCAAGCTCAGTGGAACCGACTGGCAGGTGGAGGACATCTCCAGGTTCCTGTCCAAGGCCTCGGAGGACCTGCGACCCCCCGGAATGGGTTACACCTGGAAGGAGGTCTTTAATGAGACGGACCAGGCCATTCTTACCATCTCCCGCTTCATGGAGGTACAATTACTATTATCCTTTTGTTAATTGTTTAACACTTTTAACGCTGTTTTAAGGTGGTTATGGAACCAATGGTGACACCCAAGTAGCCATAAAACAGATGTTCCTCATTTATTCTCCTCTAAAGTGTGTGAATTTGGACAAACTGGAGCCGGTCGCTAACGAGGAGCGTTTAGTGAACAAGTCCATGAAGCTGCTGGACAATCGCAAGTTTTGGGCCGGCATTGTGTTCCCGGACCTGCAGGCCAACTCATCCGAGCTTCCTCCCGACGTCAGCTACAAGATCCGGATGGACATCGACAATGTGGAGCGTACCAATAAGATCAAGGACGGGTAGGGGATACCCTTCGCTCTTTATGTTTCTCTCAATGTAACGAGCTCCTGGTACAACATTCGTGTCTCTTCGCATTGGACAGATACTGGGACCCTGGTCCAAGAGCCGACCCTTTCGAGGACCTGCGCTACATCTGGGGTGGATTTTCATACCTGCAGGACGTCGTGGAACATGGAATAATCCGGGCTCTGACCGGCAGCAAGGAGAAAACGGGAGTCTACGTCCAGCAGATGCCTTACCCCTGCTATGTGGATGACATGTGAGACCTGTAATGTCTTTTATAACTTTTTTTAATGGTCCACAGTTCTGACGTGACTTTTCTAAATCCTTTCCACAGCTTCCTGCGAGTGATGAGTCGCTCCATGCCCCTGTTCATGACCCTGGCCTGGATGTACTCGGTGGCCATTATCATCAAAGGCATAGTCTACGAGAAGGAAGCGCGGCTTAAGGAGACCATGAGGATTATGGGGCTGGATAACGGGATCCTCTGGTTGAGTTGGTTCATTAGCAGTCTGATCCCGCTACTCATCAGCGCAGCCCTGCTGGTTCTCATTCTGAAGGTGAGTTAATGATAAATTAAAAAAATCAGAGCCAAGAATAAGAACCAAAGCTTCCTTTTTCACCCTGGTTTAACCTCTCTGTACCCCAGATGGGAAACCTGCTGCCCTACAGCGACCCGGCCGTGGTCTACCTCTTCCTGGTCTCCTTTGCCATTGTCACCATTATGCAATGCTTCCTGATCAGTACTCTGTTCTCTCGCGCCAACTTGGCCGCTGCCTGCGGGGGCATCATTTATTTCACGCTCTACCTACCCTACGTTCTGTGTGTGGCCTGGCAGGACTATGTCGGCTTCGGTGCCAAGGTGGTCGTGGTGAGTGCAGGGTGGTGTAAGGGGTTGGAGTTAGAGCGTTTGTTTTCAGTTTTATCAGTCATCAATTTTATTAGAGAGTTGAATCAGTTATAGAGTTATAGAGTCAAGTCAAATAGATAGTGGAGTAGAACAGAGTCAACAAGAATAAACTCAAGCAGAATTAAGAATCGAGAAGAACAAAGCGTCAGTTAAAGTGATGACTAAAACAGATAGTTGAGTCAAATAGAGAATCAAGTAGAATGAAGTTGAGAAGAATACAGAGTCAAGTAGAATAAAGTGTCAAGTAGATTAAGGTTGAGAAGTATAATAAGTAGAGTAGAACAGAGTAGAGTCGAATAGAGAGTCATGGCTTCAGTATCTTCTCATCTCACCCCATTTTAGAGCCTGCTATCACCAGTGGCCTTCGGTTTTGGGTGTGAGTACTTTGCGCTGTTTGAGGAGCAGGGCATCGGAATCCAGTGGGACAACCTGCTGTCCAGCCCCATGCAGGAAGACAACTACAGCCTCACCACGTCCGTCTGCCTCATGCTGTTTGATGCTGCACTCTATGGAGTCATGACCTGGTACATCGAGGCCGTATTCCCAGGTAAAGCTCGTTAACTTGCCCACTGCCACTATTAATGAACGGTTCTATCGGTTTTAACCGTAAAATGTCTCGCAGGTCAGTATGGCATCCCTCGCCCCTGGTACTTCCCCCTGACCAAGTCGTACTGGTGCGGAGAGAAGTGTGGATGGACGGCAGCAGCGACGAGCAGCAAGAAGGAAAACGCAGAAAGTGAGTGACTCCACCTCCTATTCGCACCACGCATAATTATGGCTCTTGATCAGCATTAAATGGATCTGTTTTTTAAATCAGTCTGCATCGAGGAGGTGCCAGCCGACCTGGAGCCTGGTGTCTACATTGAAAACCTGGTGAAAGTGTACAGACATGGCAAAAAGCTGGCAGTTGACGGGCTCACTCTGGGCTTCTACGAGGGGCAGATCACCTCCTTCCTGGGTCACAACGGGGCTGGAAAGACGACCACCATGTAAGATGGGTGTCTCGGAATCACGAGGGTTACACGGTAGGTAGGTAGAACCCAACTGAACAAGTTATATCTTCCTCCTTCAGGTCCATCCTGACCGGACTGTTCCCACCAACATCTGGCACTGCCTACATCCTGGGCAAGGACATCTGCTCAGAACTAAGCACAATCCGTCAGAACCTGGGCGTGTGCCCGCAGCACAATGTCCTCTTCAGCATGTAGGTGATTTAAACTGATTCCTCCTTAACGAACCTCAAATGCTGCTGTTTGGGGTAAACCCTGTCTCATTGGTTTGGCCCCAGGTTGACGGTCGAGGAGCACATCTGGTTCTATGCCCGGCTGAAGGGCCTCCCGGAGGAGAAGGTGAAGACTGAGATGGATCAGATCGTCACAGATTTGGGGCTGCCCCACAAACGCAGGTCTCGCACCAGCAAGCTGTCAGGTGAGTTTGACAAATTTCCTGCTTCAACTGCCTACGGGCGTCAGGGGCACCGGTGTCATCAGTGTTGGTTTGGTTTTAGGCGGGATGCAAAGGAAGTTGTCAGTGGCCCTGGCTTTCGTCGGAGGCTCGAAGGTGGTGATCCTAGATGAGCCCACGGCTGGAGTCGACCCGTACGCCCGCCGGGGTATCTGGGACCTGTTGCTCAAGTATCGCCAAGGTAACTTTGCAGAATTGGCAGATTGGTCAGCGATCTTCTTGAATTTCCTTCATGATCAATAAAGTATCTATCTCTCAATCTTCTTCAGGCCGCACCATCATCCTGTCCACGCACCACATGGATGAGGCAGACATTTTGGGCGACCGCATAGCCATCATCTCCCATGGAAAGCTCTGCTGCGTGGGATCCTCGCTCTTCCTCAAGACGCAGCTGGGCACCGGCTACTACCTAACCCTGGTGAAGAGGGACTTTGATCTCTCACTCAGTTCGTGCCACAACTCCAGCAGCACTGTGTCCTGCTCCAAGAACAGCCTCAAGAAGGTGGGCCCTCCTTCAGCTTGCTTTAGACTTAAAGATCAGATTGTGATCATATTCCTGTGGTTATTTCATTGTTCCAGAGCTGGGGACGGATTCACAAAAAGCTTTCTTGAGAAAATCAGAATTCACGTTGTAATCTGTAAAACACAACATAAAAGAAAAATGAAAATTAAGATAATATTTAAGAAATTGTAAACATTTTTCCCAGAATTGCATTTAAGAACATTCTTATGAACTTCTTTGCCTTGTTTGTCTTAAGAACCTTCTCACATTTCCTCTTAAGAAAGCTTCAGTAAATGCTGAAACAGGTACCAAAAACTTCTGGGGAGACTGAAATGAGGGTTATGCTTGTGGAAATTATGATTTTTATTATTTAAGGTTGATAAAACTTTACTGACAAAGTCAGATTAATTAATCTGATAATAGCTGATCGCGGCTAATAGTTATAAACTTATTGTTTACATTTTGCCATCCAGGAGGACAGCGTGAGTGAGAGCAGCTCTGACGGTGGCCTTGGCAGCGACCACGAAAGCGAAACCACCACCATTGGTACGCATTTGTAGGAACGCTTTCCAGATCTTTCTTTTGAAAAAAAAAAAAACTATTTCTAAGCCATTATTTTACTCCTTTGGCATTCCAGATATCTCCCTGATCTCCAACGTCATCTTCAAGCACGTTCCTTCCGCCAGGCTGGTGGAGGACCTGGGCCACGAGATCACCTACGTCCTGCCTTATGAAGCGGCCAAGGATGGTGCCTTCGTGGAACTCTTCCATGAGATTGATGACCGCCTGACTGATCTGGGCATCTCCAGCTATGGCATCTCAGACACCACCCTGGAGGAGGTACCCATGCGTCCCGCATGAGAATGGTTTATATAAAAATTAACGCAGGTTTAAAACTCTTTTTTTCTTCCTATGCAGATCTTCCTTAAAGTTGCAAACGACAACGGGGTTGATGCAGAGACCTCAGGTAGGATAAAAACCTGCTAATGTCTTCCTTCAGGTCCAGCACTGATCCGTCGCTTGTTGAGTAAATCTGGTTCTGGGTTTTCTTTTCAGATGGGACAATTCTCCCGAGGCGACACCGCAGGCATGCATTCGGCGACCACCAGAGCTGCCTGAAACCATTAACGGAGGACGACAGCTTCGACTTCAATGACTCTGAAGGTGATCCAGGTAGCTTTGTCCCTCTCAGTTTTTATCAGCTCTTAAAATGAGTTCCAGCGTTTTTCCTAACTTGTTATTTTCGGATCCGTTCAGAATCGCGTGAGACAGACTGGTTAGGAGGCTCTGATGGTAAAGGCTCATACCAGGTGAAAGGCTGGAGTTTGAAGAGGCAACAGTTTGTGGCGCTGCTCTGGAAACGCTTCCTGTATGCCCGCCGCTCGAGGAAAGGATTCTTTGCCCAGGTGAGTCTTCGTCCTTAGACCTGTAGGTTCACACTAAACATAAAAGACCCCTCTAACCATGCACCCGCCCTCAGATCGTCCTCCCGGCCGTCTTCGTCTGCATTGCCCTGGTCTTCAGCCTGATCGTCCCACCCTTTGGAAAGTACCCCAGCCTGGAACTGGAGCCCGGCATGTACGAAGAGCAGTACACCTTCATCAGGTACCATCAGCTTCATCACTGACACAGCGCCCCCTGTACCGCTTCCTGTACCACATTCACCAGTTTGTTTATACCTAATTCTTACGGCTTTATTTCAGTAACGACGCGCCACAGGATTCACACGCCAACAATCTTCTAGGAGCGTTAACTGATAGTCCGGCCTACAGGGGGCATTGTGACCAGGACGGAAACGTGGGGTGAGTTCTGCGAGCTCCCAAAATTCTAATGTTCAAATAATAATGTTAGCATATTAAAAAGATATACATTGCTTAATAAACATTTTAAAATGTAAATTAAAACTTAGAAACATATAAAATTAATAAATACCTTTAAAATTGTAAATTAAAATTATAGAAAAATTAAGAATTAAAACTGTTCTTCTAAATCTATAATAATAAGTGTTGGTTAAAATTAAACAATAATATAATTCAAATAATTTAATTATAACATCACATTTGTGTCATGCAAACAGTAATTCTAATAATTTTACTTTTTTCTAATCAGATTTTTAGCAACATTGCTAGCATTTGCGATTTTTTATGATTTATATATATTTTTTACTTTAAATTTCAGATCCTTACTTCCAGTTTGCATTTTTAATAGCTCATTAAAATTATTCATTAACATTTATATTTTAGGGGTTTTTTTTAAGTGTAAAGGCTTTTTTTGGCTTCATTACTAATTTTTACATTTTTGTTTGAAATTATTTAATTATTATAAGGCTTGGTAGTATTTGAGTTCTTAGATTTAAAAAATCCTAATTGTTCTAAAAATGTCTTGAGGCAATGTTTGTAGTTTTATTAAAATGTAATTTCAGCACTCTTTTTTTTTTAATTTTTAATTATTTTTCTTTGTTTATTTTTAATTTTATTATTAGCATTTATTTTTGTTGTTTTTATTTTTTGCTCATTAGAATAATTCGTGAATCACAATATCTTTTTATTTGAGTTTCATTTTCTTTTAGTTGAAGACACAACATAAACCGTTTCTTCCCCCTGTCCATAAACAGAGACGCTTCTTGTCCAATTAAAGACGACGACTGGATGGTGCCTGAGGTTGCCAGTTCTGTTAAATACATGTTTCAGACGGGGAACTGGACTCTGCAGAATCCGTCACCACTCTGCGAGTGCAGCTGTGAGCAGAAGAAGAAGATGCTACCCGAGTGCCCACCTGGGGCCGGGGGCCTACCCCCACCACAGGTAAAAAATAACCAATAAGAGGGTTGAGGTGGGAGGATTTTTGGATTTGTAATATTTGGCCTTATTCTTTAATAGATTAAAGTGAGTCAGATGGACACGCTGCAGAACCTGACGGGCAGAAACATTTCTGACTACCTGGTGAAAACCTACGCTCAGATCATCGGCAAAAGGTCAGCCTCTGCATTCTGTTCTCAATTACAGAATGTCTGCAGGAAAAACTGGAATAAGATCTGTTTCTGCACATTTTAACTAACTGTCTAAATCCTTAAGACCTTAACATTTGAATTTAAAAAGTGAAATGTATAAACCATGAATGTATAAAAAAAATGCTGTAATAAGTCACGTCTCATTTTCTTCTCCAGGGATTCAGTTAAAGAGTAAAACTTTAAGCAACAACCCACTTTGTCATAGTCAAACCTAATTTTACAATTACAGTTTAGAAACTTAATCAACAAGTGATGAAAAACAAGCCCTGCAAACAAAACATATAAATAAACAAATTAAATGAAACAGAAGTTTATAACATGACAGTCATATAAAAATCTGATTACAGTGCACTGCAAATAAAAAAAAGTAAAAAAAATTTAAAACTAAATAAAATCATAAATAAAATCATGTAAAGATTGACATGAAAGTCATATAAAAATATAAAAAATATATATCTCAAGTAAAAATCAAATAAAATATTGAATAAAAATGATTTATTGAAATAAAAGATAACTTGAAAGTCATATAAAAATATAAAAAATATAATATCTCAAGTAAAAATCAAATAAAATATTAAATAAAAATGATTTAGTGAAATAAAAGATAAATTAGATCAATTAGAATATCATACACTGAAAATAAAAAACTAAAAGTAAAGATTTAATAAAAACAAAACTTTTAAATTAATAACAGGTTATTGACAGAAAAGTCATTTAATATATGACAACAATAAAATAATAAATGCATGTTTTAAATAAATAAAATAACATGAAAATCAGATGAGAATTAGAATATGAAGCACTGCAAATAAAAATATCTTAAATAAAAATAAATAAATAAATAAAAGAGATACAAGTATAAGCCTGTAATAACTGAAGCCATCTTTTAGTATGTTACAATAAAATCATTTCTAATTTAATTCTGATTTTTCTTCTTCCAGTTTGAAGAATAAGCTCTGGGTGAATGAGTTCAGGTATGAAAAGCTTCAGTTGCTCTCCAGGGTCTTAATGAACGTCCTTTAAACAGAAAATCGACCTGGTAAAAATCTTTACACTTTTGTATTGATTTTTTTTTAGATACGGTGGATTCTCGGTGGGAGCTAAAAGCTCTCTGGCTCTTCCTCCACCTGATGAACTTTCTGAAGCCATCGCTTATATGCAGCAGCGCTTCGACCTGGAGAGGGTGAGTTCTTACGAGTTTTTATCATCGCCCGAGGACCAATCGGATAGAAGATAAACGTTCAGTCGATTGGTTTTAGGGGACGGCTGCAGACAGATTCCTGAGGAGCTTCTCCACCTTCATCAACGGTCTGGACACCAAGAACAACGTCAAGGTAAGTCCACGTGCCTTTTGGTGCCACCTAGTGTCAGCCCTCCAGACGGTTCTAATAACCCAAAGTTGTTTTTAATACGATTTACGAATCCGCCGCAGATCTGGTTCAACAACAAAGGCTGGCACAGTGTGGCCACCTTCCTCAACGTCATGAACAACGGGATCCTGCGTGCCAGCTTACCAGCCAGCCTGAACCCTGCCAAGTTCGCCATCCGAGCTTTTAACCACCCGCTCAACCTGACCAAGGAGCAGCTGTCCCAGGTGGCGCTGTGAGTAAAGCTTTAGCCTCACGGTGGCACATTTGGTTCATGGCTGTCGTTTAATCTTACTTGTTTGTGTGATCCATGCCAGCATGACCACCTCCGTGGACGTCCTGGTCTCCATCTGTGTGATCTTCGCCATGTCCTTCGTCCCCGCCAGCTTTGTGGTCTTCCTCATCCAGGAGAGAGTGAACAAAGCCAAGCACATGCAGTTCATCAGCGGGGTCCAGCCCTTCCTCTACTGGCTCGCCAACTTCGTGTGGGACATGGTGAGGGTTTAGGTGGATATACCCGAGGGTGAAGGTGTTACTAATCACCCCAAGTTTTTAGAAGGTCTAGGTCTAGGTTTAGAAGGGGTAGAAGGTCTGTCCTAATCTTCTCTCTCCCCTCCAGTGTAACTACATCGTTCCTGCCACCCTCGTCATCATCATCTTCATCTGCTTCCAGCAGGACGCCTACGTCTCATCTACCAATCTGCCCGTCCTCGCCCTCCTCCTGCTTCTCTATGGGTATGTTACGCTAAAGTTTATGCACCCACAAGACTCTCAGAGAGAGGAAACAAAGCTCCGCTGGTTTCTTTTGAGGATCTGATAAATAAGAATTCCAAAATTTAGGATTGGAAACTCAACTTACAAATGGGCAGGTGAAGATTTTTTGTCGGTCATCCACAACACCCAGACAGATCAAACTGGAAGCATCCTGTACATTTTATGTTTGCTTTCTTCAATAAAATTAAATAAACTAAAGGCTGTACGTGCTGTGTGTTTTGGGCGTAGGTGGTCCATCACCCCTCTGATGTACCCAGCGTCGTTCTTCTTCAAGATCCCCAGCACGGCCTACGTGGTCCTGACCAGCATCAACATCCTGATCGGGATCAATGGCAGCGTCTCCACCTTCGTCCTCGAGCTCTTCGGGAGCAACGTGAGTACGGAGTCCTGTACAGGGTTTCTAAGGGGGTTTGTGAGGGAACGACCTACAGTAACCTCATTTTTCTGAAAAAACAAAACAGGAGATCGGCGGCATCAATGACATTTTGAAGAACGTGTTCCTGATCTTCCCTCACTTCTGCCTTGGAAGAGGCCTGATAGACATGGTGAAGAACCAGGCCATGGCTGACGCGCTGGAGAGATTCGGTAGGACACATTTTTAACTATTAAAAATTAACTAACAAACTATGAGGGAAAAACAGGGGCCTTCACAAACCTGAGGTGGGGGTAAAAAGGAAAAAAAAGATTACGAACTTTACTCCTCTATCCTGTCCATCACTTTTAATTGGCAAAAGTGCGCGACCGGTCACAACAGTTAACAACCTTACGATCTGATTGGTCGAGAAGCGTTATCACCACGATGATGTTTACCATAACGGCAAGGCTTGTTCACACCAGAGCAGTGGCGAGAAACAAATAAGGCTAATTAATGACTAAATTCCTAATTTAATTTTTAAGGATTTTTATTTTACTTTTTAGCAGTTTGTATTTCAAATTAGCTTTACTTTTGCAGCATTGAATCTTTCGTAGCGTAACTGAGTCCGATTCGTAGTGTGTTTGTACCATACGACTTTCATGTCAACATGTCATTTGAAAGCTGTACAACACTCAAGGTCATGCATTATTGTGAATAACATGGCAGTTGCGATGACAAATGGCACTCACCTTCGACTCATGCCTGCCAAGAAATCAAGGCCGTGATTATTCACTCGCGCTCCCTCATGTTTCTTATATTCTATTGCTTAAATCGTACATGAGAAGAATGCACTCGGAAATATCGACTGACTCCAGTCACGTAGGGGCACCACTGTACCACACAGCTTCTTAAGACACAAAACTGTAAAACATGACAGGTGAAAGGATTGAATATTGGTGGAACAGGTGCAACAGATAAACGCCACCTCTCCAGAAGCAGGGTACAAACTAGAGAAGCTCAGGTTCAAATCCTGTTTCTGCTGAGATGGATAAAAACGTTCAGGGCATTACATTTCTAACACCCACCCACGCTCCACCCACAGGTGAGAACCGGTTCCGTTCCCCTCTGGCCTGGGACATGGTGGGCAAGAACCTGTTTGCGATGGCAGTAGAGGGTGTGGTCTTCTTCTGTATCACTGTGCTCATCCAGTACCGCTTCTGTATCAAGGCCAGGTAACGCCCTCTAACAACCACAGACTCCGGAAACATTCTTACGGTACAGATTCATGTTATGGATCCTCTGAGCTCTTTATGTTTGTACGTCTCCAGGGGTCTGAGCACCCACCTGAAGCCCATCAGTGAGGAGGACGAGGATGTCGCCAGAGAGCGGCAGAGGATTTTGAGTGGAGGTGGGCACAGCGACATCCTGGAGCTCAGGGAACTGACAAAGGTACAGAAACATCACTGGCTTCTCTTTCACCATTTAATTTCCTAACAATTAACATTACGGTAAAATGTTCATAACAATAACGTTATGGTATGATTTTCATAACAATAATGTTAGGGTATGATGTTCATAACAATAATGGTATGGTACGATGTTCATAACAAGAATGTTACTGTACGATGTTCATAACGAGAAGGTTACTGTACAATGTTCGTAACGAGAAGGTTACTGTACAATGTTCGTAATGATAAAGTTACGGTATGATGTTCATAATGATAATGTTCGGTACAATGTTCATAATAACTAGAGAGGTGCATTTCTGGCAGAAAATGCGAGTGTGATTGCCACGATGCATGCCCACTCTGGGGCATCATGCATGCCGAATTTCATGTTTATAGTTTCTCAAAAAGTGTCAGAGTTACGGCCATCGGAAGTTGGCCGTAATGTTAAGTCAATGGGAAAATTGTCTCATGTTTTCACGTGTAGCGTGCGAATGAGACGTGCGATTTCTTATCTGTGTACAAGCAACTGTCTCCCAATAATTCTGCACATTTTGGTCTTTGTCCCATGTTGATATCTTGAAAACTGCAGGGCGAGGATGAATAACATTATGCTCAATGCTTTTCCTTATTTTCGGATATTTGTGGGCAGGTAAAAAGTGACGGAGTCCCTGATCATGCCTTGACTTCAAGTGCCGGGTCAGGGTGACCCCCGGTCCATGCCTGCCGATTTTCATGTTTCTAGCTCAAAAATTGTCAGAGTTACGGCCGTCGGAAGTTGGCCGTAATGTTAAGTCAATGGAAAATTTCTCTCGCGTTTTCACACATAGTGTGCGAATGCAACGTGCGATTTCTTATCTCTATATAAGCAACCATCTCCGGAGGATTCTACACGTTTCGGCATTTGTCCCGTGTCGATATCTCGAAAACTGTGGGACGAGTTAAGCGTCAAAAAACGGCTGAAAAATAACAAGACCTTGTAATAAAACTAGAGAGGTGCATTTCCTGCAGAAAATGTGAGTGTGATTGCCACGATGCAAGTGCTGGGTCAGGGTGCTCCCTGGTCCATGCATGCCAATTTTCATGTTTCTAGCTCTAAAAGTGTCAGCGTTACGGCCGTAGGAAGTTGGCCGTAATGTTAAGTCAATGGAAAATTTTTCTCGCGTTTTCGCACATAGCACGCGAATGCGATGTGAATTCTTAGCTCTGTAGAAGGAACGCTGTCCCGAGAATTCTGCACGTTTCGGCGTTTGTCCCGTGTCAATATCTTGAAAACTGCGGGCAAAATTGAGCGTAAAAAAATGGCTGAATAATAATAACTAGAGATGTGCATTTCCTGCAGAAAATGCGAGTGTGATTGCCGTGATAGTGCAAAAATATGTCACAACACACAAAAATGTGCAAAAAAGCGCAAATGTGCATAAAATCCTGTAAAAACACGCAAAACCACACAAAAAGGCACAATTACGAGCAAAAAATGTGCAAAAAACATGCAAAAACACGCAAAAAATGCCTACAAATTTGCAAATACAGGCAAAAACGCACAAAACCACATAAAAACACGCCAAAACGGGCAAAACGTGCGAAAACACGCAAAAAACGCGCAAATACAGGCAAAACCGCACAAAACCACGCAAAACGTGCAAAAACGCAGAAAAACAAGATAAAATGCATGAAAACGTACAAAAACATGCAAAAACATGCAAAACACGCAAATACACACTAAAACGCGCAATTATGCATAAAAGTGCAAAAAACCGCTCAAAAACACGCAAATAGGTGCAAAAGCACGCAACTTTGGGCAAAAACGCACAAAACTGCAGAAAAACACGCAAAAATGGGCAAAGTGTGTGGAAAAAAACGCGCAAATACAGGCAAAACCGCACAAAACCACACAAAAACACTCAAAAATGGGCAAAGCGTGGAAAAAGACGCAAAAATGTGCAAAAACACGCAAAAACATCCAAAAAAGCGTAAAACGGGAAAAACGTGCAAAAACATGCATAAATGTGCAAAAACGCACAAAACGTGCCAAATGTGCAATAACGCGGAAAAACGTACAACAACACAGAAAAATGCACAAAAACAAGGTAAAATGCGTGAAATCATGCAAAAACATGGAAAAACATGCAATAACGAAGAAAAACGTGCAAAAACAAGCTAAAATGTACAAAAACGTACAAAAACACGCAAAAACACGCAAATACACTCAAAAACGTGCAATTATGTATAAAAACATGCAAAAAATGCGCGAAAACACGCAAATACGTACAAAAACGCGCAACTACAGGCAAAAACGCACAAAACCGAACAAAAACACGCACAAATGAGCAAAACATGGAAAAACATGCAAAAACGGGCAAAATGTGGAAAAACACACGAAAATGTGCAAAAATATGCAAAAACACACAAAACATGCAAAAACAGCGAAAAACGTACATCAACTCAGAAAAACGTGCAAAAACAATGTAAAATGCGTAAAAACGCGCAAACACACGAAAAAACATGCAATAACGAAGAAAAACGTGCAATAAAGAGCTAAAATACGTAAAAACGTACAAAAACGCACAAAAAACATGCAAAAACGCAAATATACACGAAAAAAGCGCAATTACACATAAAACGCGCAAATACGGGCAAAACGCACAAAAACACGCAAAAATGGGCAAAACGTGGAAAAACACGCAAAAACGTGGAAAAACGCATAAACCGTGCAAAAATGTGCAAAAACGTGTCAAATGTGCAAAAACACAGAAAAACGTACAACAACACAGAAAAACGCACAAAAACAAGGTAAAATGCGTGAAATCATGCAAAAACACGGAAAAACCTGCAACAACGAAGAAAAACGTGCAAAAACAAGCTAAAATGCACAAAAACGTACAAAAACATACAAAAACGCGCAAAAACATGCAAAAACACGCAAATACACACAAACGCGCAATTATGTATAAAAACGTGCAAAAAATGCGCGAAAACACGCAAATACGTACAAAAACGCGCAACTACAGGCAAAAACGCACAAAACCGAACAAAAACACGCACAAATGAGCAAAACATGGAAAAACATGCAAAAACGGGCAAAATGTGGAAAAACACACGAAAATGTGCAAAAATATGCAAAAACATGCAAATACGGGCAAAACGCACAAAAACACGTAAAAATGGGCAAAACGTGGAAAAACACGCAAAAACGTGGAAAAACACGTAAAACATCTAAAAACGCATAAAAACGTACAACAACTCAGAAAAAAGTGCAAAAACACGGTAAAATGCCTAAAAACACGGAAAAACATGCAATAATGGAGAAAAACTTGCAAACACAAGCTAAAATGTGAAAAAAGTAAGAAAACGCACAAAAAACGTGCAAAAACACACAAATATGCACAAAAACACACAATTACGCACAAAAATATGCAAAAAATGTGCGAAAACATGCAGACGCATAAAAATGCGAAAAAATGAGCAACAATTCCCAACAATGTGCAAAGATGCACAAAACCGCCCAAAAACATGCAAAAATGAGGAAAAACACGCAATTATGCATAAAAATGTGCACAAAATGTGCAAAAACAGGCAAATATGCATTAAAAACATGGAAAAATGTGCAAAAACGCATAAAAACGTGTAAATACAGGCAAAAACGCACAAAAGCGTACAAAAACAGCCGAAACGGGCAAAACATGCAGAACCGCGCAAAACGTGCAAAAACGTGCAAAACATAACAAAAACTTGTGAAATGCGCAAAAACGAGCAAAAATTTGCAACAATGCACAAAGGCGCCCAAAAACGTCTGTGCCCTGTCTTGGCCCCCCTGGGCCTTTCTGCTAAGCTCTCCCCAAGCTCTCATTCACACAGAGTGTGCTCAATGATTTTCCTATGGGGGATTTTGTGGGCGTGGTCAAAAGTGACCGGAGTGCCCGATCACGCCATGACGTCAAGTGCCGGG
>JAVSBU010000078.1:4383387-4397371 GCA_033118015.1 Loricariichthys derbyi | reverse complement strand
TCAGAAGCGGATTAGGTTTTATATCTATATCGAATCAGAGGCTAATTAAGTCCTAACAGTTCCGTTTGGCCCATCTGAAGAGCAGTAGCTGGCTGAAGATGGAGGCGGTGCCGCGGATGCCAATGATTTGGTTGGATTTAAAGGAGGCTGGAGAGTTTCAGTTCAGTTCTACTGTTAAACAAGTGAGAGCGCCAGTCTGCGTGATTTTATAAGTAAACCAAAATTATTTTCAGCGCTAGTGGTGTCTTCAATGCGTCGTTTAATCTGTGCGCAGTATTGTATCGGTGTGCTAAGCTAATGTTGAGCTAGCGTTTACTGTTTTCCCACCCGTTTTCCGAAAAATCCCGCCTTCTGTTTTTCGATTGGCTGGTAGTATATTGTTTCAATCAGTGATTGGATACTTGAGATATCATTCGTCTCTGAACTTGGGAGCGACTGCAAGCGTGATGTTTTAGCCAATCGGAAACGTGCGAGACACGATCAACCAATCATATAGAAGGAGGCGGGATTTGACGGAATGTAGGTAGGAAAGTCTCTCATGTAGCCAGATTAATGGGGCGTCACCGATGTTAGAATAAGACTTACCGTTTATAATGCACATTGAAATGTATTAATTAAAATGACACAGATAAGCTGTGACTCCAGTAACTTATTGCTTTAATTTATAAATCCTGTTTTTTTTTATTTAACAAAACTGTGTGAAGTTGCTCAAAAATAAATGGTAATAATTCTAACAGTTAAATAGTTCTAGTAAATTAATATATGGGTTAAATAGGTTAATAACCTTATTATTAAGGATTAAACCTAACCACGGACATGTAGGTGATTAGTGCACATTTGTAATAATTATTATTATAAAATTACATTTTAATTATATCACTGACGCAAATGTTGCGTTCACACTGTGAAAGTGGCCCAATTGACCCCCCAACACTTCAGCTGTACACAGCTTTCATCTTTTTAGACTTTTTTTTTATGTTGACTTGGTTTGCATGTCTCTTCTGCTTAGTTCATCCTAAAAAACTATGGCGAGGACCCAGATAATTACAACGAGCCGCTGAAGAAGCTGGAACAGCTGCGCCAGGTGAGCGTTTACACCCCGAACGGCATCATGATGATTGTTTCACGGGAACCGCTGTCTCATATGCGATTGTCTTCTTTAGAGCGCCGTCAATGTAACACGGGACTTCGAGGGCTGCAGCACACTACGGAAATACTTCGGACAGCTGCACTACCTGCAGAGCCGCGTGCCTCTGGGTCCGGGTCAGGAGGCTGCAGTACCTGTTTCCTGGTGAGTGCTACTCACTTTGCTCCAGCGTGCTCGACACGTCCAACCTTAAGGCAGATGGGCTACCATGGCAAAAGGCCAAATCGGATTCATTTTCTGTCAGCGAATAACAGAACTATGTTTTGTATAGCGTATAATTCCACTGCATGTCTATGCATGCTTGTAACGGGATTGCCACTGGTTGGTAGATATTTTAATAGTTTGTAAATCTTAAGAACTGGGGGAGTAACGGTGCTGTTTCTCTCTGTGCAGGACTGAGATATTCTCAGGGAAGACAGTCACGCATGATGACATTAGCTACGAGCAAGCCTGCATTCTCTACAATCTGGGTGAGTTCTGAGAAACATAGGCTGCTTTGTCTAGATTTTTCAGAATGAGTATTGTTTCATGAGTTCCGGTCCTGCTTCTGTCACCACAGGAGCGCTGCACTCGATGCTGGGAGCTATGGACAACCGAGTGTCAGAGGAGGCAAGTATCTGCTCATGTACCTCGCCGTGGGCTTGGTCGACCGATCACTTGAGCATTTGTGTGAACACCTAATAAAATAACTGTAATTCCAGAATGTCTGTTGTATTTAACAGTTTGTGTACAGGATTTTTTAAATATCTTGTGTCATTAGCTGGATGTTTAATACCCATCACACCACGAACAATCCTAATTAATTATGGGTTTCAACAGGGCTTTTGTGCACTGTTATGGTACCCTTTCAGTTCTCTAATCAGTAAAACATTAATCAGGGGTTTGTATAAGACCGTGTCTCGTATTGTGAATGTCTGGCATAGCTCATCCGTTTTGTCTATGATGGCGTCCACATGCACATAACCACCCTGTGCTTGGCTATAGGGCATGAAGGTGTCATGTACACACTTCCAGTGTGCAGCCGGCGCTTTCTCCTACCTGCGAGATCACTTCAGCCACAACTACAGCGTGGACATGAGTCATCAGATTCTCAATCTTAACATCAATCTGATGCTGGTATTCACCATCTACACACACCTTCATTTACAATAACTTTCCATATTAGTGACTCAGACACTACTTTTATTAATTAATTCTCTTAAGATCAAATTACATTAAGGAAGAATAGTGTTGCTGTTATTAGCGTGTACATTTTTACAGCCTTAATTTTTCATAACCTGTTGTTGACCGTATATAATTTACCAACGTTTTGCTGGAATGTGAACATTTTCAGTGTGGAGCTTGATAAAGCAACAAAAAACAGCAGCAAAGGACTCAATGGGTAGATTTGAGAACTTAAATATTCAAGAGATGGACCCAGCACTCATCTGCACAAAGATTCAATCAAAATTTAATTTGCATGAATAGGAATGGTGAGAATGTTATACGTTATATATTGTTCAGCTTTATCCTTTATTTGCAGGGTCAAGCTCAGGAGTGTTTGCTAGAGAAATCCATGCTGGACAACAGAAAGAGTTTCCTCGTTGCAAGGATTAGTGCTCAGGTGAGTTAAATTGTTTGGTTTAAAAAAAGAAATGTTTTCCCAACCTGAAAAAAAGTTATAAAACCACAACCGTAAGCAGAAAGTGTTGGAAATTATGTATTGTGCTATAAATGAGTGCATATAGAGACCCTGATCTACTTTATTGTTTATGTAAGCAGAACTCTGAAAATAAAACCCTGGCAAGAACGTCTGCAGTCAAAACAACACAATTACTGCGTTCTACTGTTATTGTAGCCTGTCTGTCCTCAAAGAATGTGCTGTCTGGTTTCCTCGTTTATCCTGCAGGTCGTAGACTATTACAAAGAGGCGTGCCGTGCCCTGGAGAACTCGGACACCGCCTCCATGCTCGGAAAGATACAGAAAGACTGGAAGAAACTCGTACAGATGAAGATTTACTATTTTGCTGCTATTGCTCATGTGAGTGTCCTGCTCAAACACCTCGCTAAGCAGAAACCCATTCGCATGGAATTTTTTTCTGTCTGCTTCATAACACTGATAAATTTATCCGATAATTTTGACGAAATGATACGCTAGACTTACTGACCTCTGTATCCACAGCTGCACATGGGAAAGCAAGCAGAAGAGCAGCAGAAATATGGTGAAAAGGTAAACTTCCTGCTTTCACTGCAGTTTTAAAGAACTAGGGAAGTGAAAACTAAAATCCAGACCTCCTAACAGCTTGTCTTGCCGATCAGTCGAGTGTCTCAAGTCTGCTACAATCCTTTTGTATTTAGTGTCTAAGGATTGTTTGGATATATCCCAGAATTAAAGTGGGTAAACTGACATCCAGATTTGCCTGGTTGAGCACACTTTTTAGAAAATTTGCGAGAAATATCCAGTAAGCTTATATTTGTTAACAAGCCCAAACCGTTTACTATGTTTACGACATTTGAGCAACGTTGCAATCTGGTGTAGACCCAATCTTGATTTTTCCTTCTTCTTTTTACAGGTGGCCTATCTTCAAAGCTCTCTAGACAAACTGAACGAAGCGATAAAGCTGGCTAAAGGTCAGCCGGACAGTGTACAAGAGGCTCTGCGCTTCACCATGGACGTCATTGGGGGAAAGTCAGTAGCAGCATTATGCCCTTTCTCTTTAGACACTGCTGCATCGAGCTGTTTCATGACATTTCTAATAAATAATAAAACGCTAAAGATTCACTTGCTGTTTTGTTTTTTTTTAAAACAGATTTAACTCTGCTAAGAAAGACAATGACTTCATCTACCACGAGTCCGTGCCGTCTCTGGAGACGTTGCCTTCTGTGAAAGGTATTTCAACTTACAGTAAGATGAAGAGCATCTTTGATAAGAAAATGTTCCTGCTGTACTTGCTCTATCTCTAATGGAGTGTTTATTGGGGTATAACGTCTCTTATCAAAGTGATTTATACATTCTTACAAGAACAATCCAAAAAATTGAGGACTACTGGTCAATAGTGAAAAACACAAACACTTTTTGACCTTTGACTTTCCCTAGGTGCACCACTAGTTAAAGCCCTACCCGTGAATCCAACAGATCCCAGTGTTACAGGACCGGACATTTTCTCCAAGCTCGTACCCATGGCTGCTCATGAGGCCTCCTCTCTCTACAGGTTAGGTTCCTTCAACTGTATGTTAACTGCATAGGCCTGACTGGTTTTTCATTGCACAATGTAACTGGACTTTTTGTCCAGCACCAATGATTAAGCTCCAGAACCAGAGGTAGTGATGGTACTCAGTGGGTGGTGCTTACAACAGTTTTCATTGTTGATTGACAAATGCTGATTTTTCTGAAGCATAAAACCAAGTAAATAGGCTTGTTGGTGCCGTTTCTGGCCTCAGTTCTGCTGGGGCCATGCTCAAGGTCCCATCAATAGCAGCATGGTAAATCAGAACAGAGCCCTGTGGTTAGTAGTCCACAATATAACAGACGAGTTATTGTCCTTTATAGTTCAATAACAATCCACTTTCTCTCTTCATTGGGATTTGGACACTGAGGTGCTGATAGATTTGGTTAGCCATTAGTGTCCCAATTGGTTTAAAGTCCTGGGTTAAAACTCAATTACCATTCATGCTGGTTCATCACAAATTTAGATTGGCTTCTGTATGAATTAAACCTTTGCTTTAAATGCCATTCTCCACAGTGAAGAAAAGGCCAAGCTGCTGCGAGACGTCGTGGCAAAAATTGAAAGCAAGCAGGAGACCTTAGAGTGAGTAATCCTGCTCAGTGTAATGGCTGTGGTCGTTTGATTTGAGAACATGTTCGAGCGCTTTGCTTTATTCCTCAGACGATTTATGGATTCTCTAAATCTGGACCCGGACTCCGTAGACAACTTGGAGATGTACAACAGCATTCCATCTGTGCTTATGGAGAAGTGCGCAGCGCTAAGCGTGAGGCCGGACACAGTCAAGAGTCTCATACAGTCCATGCAGGGTCGGTGTTTGTTTGGTAGAGCGTGATCTTGGACTGTAGGGTGCAGGATTTTTAAAGTGATGTATGATCCATTTGCTTCTCAGTGCTGTCGGGCGTGTTCACCGACGTGGAGGCCTCGCTGAAGGAAATTCGCTCAGTGTTGGACGAGGATGAAGCAGGCGAACACAGACTGGAGGAAGTAGCAGGGAAGCAGGGTGGTCCAGCTCAACCCCCTGCTATAGCCGAGTACCGTAGGGATCTCGAGAAATACATGGAGGCCCATGAGAAAGCTAGCTTCACCAACACGGAACTTCACCGGGCCATGAATCTGCATATCAGCAACCTGCGACTGCTGGGAGGGCCACTGGACACTCTGAGAGAGGCCCTGCCCAGACCACAGCTTAGTGAAGGTGTGTGAAGCCATTCATGAAAGCTTGTTTTAACTCATCGTCTTATTTAGCTACTGTATTGGTTGAGACAAGCTGCTTTTGGCATTTTTCAGATGAAATGGCTGGACTCCAGTGCATGAAAAGGATTCTGGGTAAAGTGCAAGAAATGAAAGACCAGCGCAGTTCTCTTGAGAAGCAATTGAGAGATCTCATCCAGCAGGACGACATCACAGCTGCTCTGGTTACCACCGAGAGGGCTGACATGAAGGTATGGGGTCGTAATAGGGAAATAATTAAGTCAAACTCCGGAGAATGGTGGCGTTGGTTGCATTATTTTTAAATCGCCAGTTGTCTCCCCAGAGGTTGTTTGAGGAGCAGCTGAAGAAGTACGAACAGGTGAAGGTGTACATTGATCAGAATCTAGCAGCTCAAGAGAACATCCTGAAAGCCCTCACGGATGCGAATGTGCAGTATGCCACGGTGCGCAAGAGCCTGTCTGAGACGGAACACAAGTAAAAAATTTTACTTCTAAATAAACATTTGCAATTCCGTTCAGTAGTTGTTACACTCGTCACATTCTGCACTCACTCCGCAGGTGGAATAGTACAGTGCAAATGCTTGTCGCCTCATACGAAGCCTACGAAGACCTGATGAAGAAATCCCAAGAGGGAAAGGAGTTTTATGAAGATTTGGAGGCCAAGGCGTCTCGCCTCCTGGAGAAGGCCAAAACCACCTGCAGGACCAGGGAGGAGGAAAGACAAGCAATTTTGGAGAAGTAAGAAATGATGCCCCCTCTGTTTTTAGCGTATGCTACGGTCAATGTTATAAGCTAGGTGCTGGAAATGGCAGTTTCTAAGGGTCTAGGTTCATATACTGGGTGGGGGATTGAAACGTGAAGGTCAGGTGGTGATGGACTGCCTCCCTCATACACACACTTAATTCTAAAGGTTGAGCATCGATTGACCATGTCTAAGGAAGGAGAGGCCAGACTGGTGGTTCTTTGACAGACTGGCGTTCTGTTCAGGACATGTCCACTTGTGCCCACTGAGTTCCTAGATAGGCCATGGGATGATTGATTGAAAACAGAAAACAATATGTAGACTTGCTGACGCAAATGCCAGCATAATGAATAATACTCCTTTCTTTACTCTTGTTACAGAATACTTCAAAAAAAGACTCCTCAAAGACCCACAGCCCCAAAACCAGCACAAAAGAAGACTCTGGATATGGCTTCTTCTGTTATGGAAGACCCAGAAATAGCTAAACTCAACGCTGCCATCCTAGCCTTAGGAGGAGATTTGCCAGAGGATCTTCGTAGCTTGCCTCCTGAGTTTGGTCTTCCTATGATGCCCGAGGGTTTTCATCCTGGGTCAACACCTAGTTCAACTCCACCTTGGCCTGGGGCCAGCATGGGTGCTCTGCATGCACCTCACCGTTTTCCTCCCAACCTTCCACCTCCAGAACTTCTTGCACAAATCTCCCATTTTGCCACACTTCCTCCAGTGCAGGGTTTCAAACACAATCAGCCACCGGGTGCCCTGGCACAGCAGCAGCCGATTCCTCAGATGCCTAATCCTCAGATTTCTCAGCATCCTTCAACACCTGGGTATCATCCTACTTTACAGCCAGGGGTACCAGTGGAACCCAGTGCCGTTCGACCGTCCACCACGACAGTGGACAGTGTGCAAACACCTATTTCGAGCTACACGCCTGCACCAGGGCAGCATGCTCTGCCAGCACCCACCCCTGCTGTCTATAATCCTCCGCCTCAGTATTTGCAACAGCGTGGTGTTCCCCCGGGTCGACCGCCTCCAACATTACGAGCTCCTCAGCCACATCCGCTGATTACCCAAGTCCACGGTCAGAGCCAACCACAACCATTTTACCAACCTGTGCCAGGCCAACAGGTACCGAGATCTATAACTGGGCCACAACCCCCACAGCACGCACAGCCTCAGTACCCACACCACATGACACAGCCGAGCCATCCTGGACCGGCTAACCTTCAACAACATCCGTATAGTGTTCATTCAACAACAGGGCCTATGCCCCACCCCCAGCAAGTGTACCCTCCAGGCTCCTTTGTTCCTGGCTGCCAACCTGTTAATGCTATTGCTCAGTCCCAGATGCCTCATCATTCCATGCAACCACCGGTACCTCAGTCCTCTCAGCCAATGCCTCGTCCGGGTTCTATGCCACATTTAACAAATGCCCCCAGCCATATGCCCCCAGTCAGTCAGCAGGCACAACCTATTCCTCCTTCAAGAATGCCCTTTTCCGGACAACAGGTACCCATGCAAATGCCAACCTCCTCACAACAAATGCCTCCACTTTCCCAGCCTCAACTTCTACCTCCTACCCAAGTGTCTCCTCCTAGTAACCAACAAATGCCTGCAGCTCCCCAGCCAGTGTTGCACACATCTCGCCCACCAGTGCCCAATGTTTCCCAGTCATTACCCCATCCTTCTCATCCACCAGTGCCCAATATTTCCCAGTCATTACCCCATCCTTCTCATCCACAAATGTCTACCGTTTCCCAGTCATTGCCCCATCCTTCTCATCCACAAATGCCTACCGTTTCCCAGTCATTACCCCATCCCCCTCATCTACCGATGTCCACTGTTTCCCAGTCATTACCACAGAGCACTCATACACAAATACCCACTGTTTCCCAACAACTGCCACACCCATCTCATCTACAAATGCATCCTACCTACCAACCAGCACTTCCTACAAACACTCCAAGGGTCCCAATCCATGTCCAGCCTCAGATACCGTCAGCCACACTGCAGTCACAGTTTCCGGTACATACTAATACTCCCCTTTCGCAGCACCCTGGCCATCTCCCCCCTCTACCTCCTGTACCTCATTCTTCTGTGGCCCCACAGATGACTCAGCATCCTATTCATTTGGCCCAGCAGCCATCACCTCCTGCTCCTCACTCAACACCTGTGGGATATCCAGGTGCCATATCTGTGGTTCCCCGCCAGTCTGCCATTCCTCAGCAGGCACAGGCTCTACAGCCACAGCTGCCACCAGGGGTACCAACAACCTACAGCGGACCACATGCTGGAACCATTCCCCCTGTGCCTCCTGGAGTCCAGTCTCTTCCTCAGGCTATGATTCCGCCAACTTCAGTTGCATCAGGGGCCCCATCACCTTCTCCGTCACCGGGCCCTTCCTCGCTGGTTATGGCTGCTCAGAGGCCCTCTCCTGCTCTCACACCTGTTGCAGGTCCACCAGTAGCCCAGAATTCCACGACACCTCTGCCCTCATCTGGCCACTTACCCTCATCCAACTCCTTATTTCAGCACCAGAATTCCAGTACAGATGACCTTCTGTCTTCAAGCCCCGAGAGCCAGCATGGCAGCAGCAAAGATACTGCCAACGTCTTATTACCCACCAAGGCTGACCCTCAAGACGAACAGCTTCGCAAGAAAGCAGAAAGAGTGAAACTCATCCAGGGGGACCCATACCAGGCTCCGGAACGAGTCTCGCAGCTTCGCACCAAACTCGAAAGATTTAGATCGACGGTGCAGTCTTTGGAGCGTCCCTCGGGCGAGGGAGGTCTATCAGAACTCGATGCTCGATGGAAGGATCTGCAGGATCAGCAAGACAAGGACTCTCATCAGCTTTCCATTGCCATCGCCCGGTGTTACACCATGAAAAATCGGCATCAGGACGTCATGCCTTACGACTGCAATCGTGTTGTTCTGCGTGCCGGCAAAGATGACTACATTAATGCCAGCTTTATAGAGGACCTGTCACCATACTGTCCACTTCTTATCGCAACACAGGCGCCCCTAACAGGAACTGCTGCTGATTTCTGGCTCATGGTCTACGAGCAGAAAGTGTCCCTGATTGTAATGCTCGTTTCTGAGCAAGAACTCGAAAAGGTAAGGGTCAGAGCTTTAACCCCTAATAGCTGTCATTTAAAAAGTGATACCTCAGTACTTGGTGTTAATTCATACCAGAAGTTACATTGAATACAGATAATTTCTTCCATAAGGAATAATGTCAATTCAAGTACTGATCCAGAATTACACTTAAACACTTTAAACACTTAACACACACAAAACAATTAGATGAAATACAAGCACTATTGCTTATTATAAATACGTTAAGCTGCATCATGCTTCTTATTGCTGATTTATTTGCACTACAAATGTATCTAAAATTAGGTATAACAAAAACCAAAATGTTTACACAAATTAAAACACAAATTTAAATCAGATTTTAGAAAAGATCTTCACTGAACCTGAGCTCCTATGTTTGGTCTGGAAAAGGCACAGAAATCGACTTGACTCATTAAAATCTTTAGTAAACATGCCAAATTCTGAAAACATGCGTGCCGAGACAATTTTTTCTTGTCAAAATGTGTAAAGAACTGAATCTGACCAGTTGCGAAGTGGCTGAGTGCCAAGGTGTGACTGTACCATGTTAAACCTTATATTTCTGTTCATAGCAAAAAGTCTTGCGGTACTTTCCGTCTGAAAGAGGACAGCAGATTGCTCAAGGCCCAATCACTCTCACCCTGACAACCCAGAAGAACACGCCGACCCACGTGGAGCGCATGATTGGACTACAGTACCGAGATCAAAGCCTGAAGCGTACGGTCATTCACCTGCAGTACACCTCGTGGCCTGAACTGTAAGCGTCGCATTTTATAGTTACACACCTCAGTTCATTACAGTAGGCCTATCTGAGTCTCATTCTTCTCTGAACAGGGGCTTGCCGGAGAGTAAGAGCAACCTCATTCGCTTCATTCAGGAAGTTCACGGACATTACCTTCTCCAGCGCCCCTTACATACACCTGTTGTTGTGCACTGCAGGTGCGTTTAGCAAGCTGGAATTGCTCTTCAAAGACTTCTGCTTAATAACCACAAAAGCTCATTAACCTCTGATGTCACTCTTAGCTCTGGTGTTGGCCGTACTGGAGCCTTCTGCCTCTTATACGCAGCACTCCAGGAGCTGGAAGCTGGGAACGGGATACCTGACTTATCCCAGCTGGTGAAGAAGATGAGACAGCAGAGGAAGAACATGCTTCAAGAGAAGGTACGAGTTCTCTTAAAGCCATGTGTGTCCAAAGTTAAAATCTTAGAGAAACTGAACTGTCATTACCTTGACGTGTTTCGTGTAGCTCCACCTTAAATTCTGCTACGAGGCGGTCCTGAAACATGCTGAACAGGTACTCCAGCGTCGCGGCATCATCACCTCCCCGAGCCCAAAACTGACAAACAACACAACAGTCAAGGTGGGTCACTTTTGGACGTTGGCTGTGTTTCCTGTGTTTCATGGAACTCAAAAGTCAGCTGTCAAGTCCCGAATAACCAAATTTGTTTTCAAGTAAATGTTCACTTAGTCCCCTGTAATTGAAATAGTTTTAATAACTAGAAATATAAATAAGTGCTCAGTAAACAAAAACTCAGCCTTTAAACATATACAGTCTCAAATATGTAGCATTGTAGAACCGGACTTGATGCCATGATTGTGCCCTCTGGTGTTCAAAAAATCCAAGTGCATTACGTGATATCTCCACCGTGCACATGGTGACACTTGTCACAATTTAGCTTTACCCCTAATGATAGTACTAAATAACTCTTAAATAAAGTTATTTAAAGGAATCATATACCCAACCCCCAGCCTTAACATTAATTAGCACTCTTCTAATTAATCATACCTTTTATTGTCTCCTTAGCAATACTTGCAGCCTGAGGCACAGGACCTAGTTCTTGGTGGAGACATGCCCATTAGCTCCATCCAGGCTACAGTTGCTAAGCTCAGCATCCGGCCGCCTAGCATTGAGTCGGATCAGGACTCAAATCTGGATCTGGCCCCTGCCGCTACAGAGTTGGAACCTCCAGCATTTGTTGTACAAGACCTTCAGGATCCTTTGCCCATTGATGTGGTTCCTGCCCCACTGAGCCCCCCACTTTCCAGCTGCTCTTCTCCAGATAAGTCTCACACCCCTTCACTTCTGAACCCTCAGGATAACGGTTTTGTGGGGACCCTGTCCATACTAGCCCAGCCCCTCTCAAGCGACCATGGTCTGCCTGAAGCTGCTCCTCCAGTAACGTCATCTCTGGACCTTCTGGCCTCACTGACTCCTGAAGCCTTCACTCTGGATGACGCCTGCAGAGGTAAACAGCGAATTAACAAGCAGAGTTTCTTCCAGCCAAAAGAGGGTCAGGGTCTTCAGGGTCCCCCGAAAGGAGATGATCCACTTAGTGCCCTGGATCCCCTCTGGACTCTGAACAAAACCTGAGAGCTGAAGCACTATCTGTATGTGAAACACTAACTAGACTTCCTTTTGACATCGGTCCTTTAAGGCATTCAGTCTCCGTGTATTCTGCACTTCCAGTTTCAGTTGCCACGTCACTTATTAGCTTTACACGGGTGCTTTGCTAAAGCTGGAGCGGAAACCTTCTTGTCCATGTCCTGTACCTCTGGGACCACATCACTGTGCGTCTGTCCACATTTCCAAGCCGCTGTGTTGAGCCGCTTTAGTCTGCAGATTTCTGTTATGGCCCGTCTTGTTAAATGTAACGTTCCTTGTATTAGTTTTCCGGCATGCACTCCTCATCTGTATGCAGTATTATAGTTTAAGAGAAGAGTGTAGAATTGAGCTGCAGTTTAAACTGTACTGAAGTGGAGAAAATGGGCAGTGAATGGAGGATTTCTATGTACAGTCCTCTGTGTAGCCGAACCCCTAGGCTGCCTAAAACTGTATAAAGAATGGGGTTAGTGTAATCTGGGTTAAATCCTACACAAGTCACTTTGATTGCCTTTACTAACAAACACTCATCTATCACTAGCACCATTAGCTTATCAGGTGTATTCCCTGACATAATATGCTCTGTACTCGCTTTAAACATTGTAATATAACTTATTTTGGAGTCAGCCATTTATCCTAAGTTGATTCTTGCGGCCTGTTGTAAATACATGTCAATTAAACTCAACATCCTTGAAACACTAACCGTGTTATCGTTCCTTGGAGAAAACGGCTGAATCTCAAAACACCAACACTTGTTAAAGGAAATTATACAGGCCTTAATATGATATTAAACATATTATTAATTAATGTATTGAAGACTGTAATACTGATGGCCATGCCTGATTTCCTAAACAAATTATTATATTACAAAATACTGTGTATTAGATATGCAGCAAAATTTTAGCCACAGCAATTAAAAAAAAAAAAAAAAGTTAATGCGAAGACGAATGCAGATAATGAACATAATCTCCAGAGATGTACATACATGATTATTTTGTTCTGAATTATTATTAAGTAGATACAAAAGACAGGATGCGAACAAACTGATACAATTGATGGTTGTCATTTTTTCAATTATAAACGCATTCGAATAAAAAGTCAGCAGGCAAATCACCAAAGTACTAAAACCATTTTATTTGCAAATTAGTACAAAGTTCTCTTTGTGTGTTAAAAATAGAACAGAGCATTAGTTCGATCCTCTCTGTGTGTGATCTGTGCTGTATTTACAGTGCAACCTTCCAGCGTTTGAATGGCTGGCCTACAGTATAAAGCTCAGCAGGGTTTGAGACAGCAGGACCTACTTTTTAAACAAATTATACCCCACCTTCTGCTTGATAGTACTCAGTGACAGTAGAGTAAAAAATAGAATCTCACTATATACAGACATTTTCACTATACAGGATTGCTAGATTTAACAATTAGTAAATAAATGAGGTTCTTCCTTCATATAGCTGCAAAACCAGTGGGTCATACTGGGATGGTTTACAAAATGCCAGGGATCAGTGAAAAGCACTGATGAAACGACAAGCTCAAGAAATTGTGCTAATAAAACAAGAGAAGAGTGACTAGGCTTGGGTTTATTTCCACATTCCAAAGACACGCTAATTGGTCATGCTAAATTGCCCCGACATCTAGGGTTGGGTGCTGTGTTGACACAATAGGGTTGAGTCAGAATGACGTATTTTTCTAAAAATAGCATGCTCATGTGCGCAAATATAAGCTCCTCTCGGACAAGTGCTGTATGGTAGCGCTGGCGTTAGGGCTCTTTTTTTTTTTTTTTTTTTTTTTTTTTTTTTGCATCTTAACTCGTCATCAAAACCATTAGTAATGGCCACAACAAAGCATTGCAGTTATGCATTGTGCCATAGCGATTCAAGATACTCCGACAAGGACTACATGAAGGGCGTAACATTTAAGAGAGGGCTCGAGCACATGGGGAATACCAGACTTCATACACAAAAAAGTAAAGAAGAACAAGTATACATACACTGATAAACAACCCGACCCGATAGCAGCTACATATACTCCAGAACAGGTTGGTTTTTTTATTGTTAATAAGTCAGTAACCTCGCTAACAAACTCAGAAGTGCGCTAATGGCAGCGTGCTACTACACACTAAATACAGGGCTTCTACAGAGTCTTAAAATTTTTAAAAGCATTGAAGTCATGACTTTAGACATAAT
>JAVSBU010000078.1:4358811-4369485 GCA_033118015.1 Loricariichthys derbyi | reverse complement strand
AGAGGTGAAACGTCTTCAAGAATCTACAAGGAAGTCCAGTTGCTCTCTTCTACCACCCACTGTCACCATGACCTGGACGACTGAGAATCTTCACAGACAAGACACAAAGTCCCACATATTATGCAAAAAAACAGGTTATGAGGTTCACTCGGCGTCCCTGGAGACACTCTTTACTGACTGTCACAGAAGCATTATAAATGAAATACGTGTTAGTTAGAGAAGATAGTTAGTAGCTATAATGCATATCTGCAGTTTACTGAGAAGAAAACACTAAACTTGAGTGTGACACAACTCAAAAGACTGGTGTTAGTAGGAACAGGACAAATAGTTTCTACAGTACCCATGTAGGACGCTCGGTCGGGTCGCCCTGAGACTCGTGGAAAGGGACAGAGTAATCCTTCACCCCAGTGGTGAACTCCACAGGGCCTGTTCCTGGAAGCGGCAGCTTCAACAGGGGGTAGCTGAAACAGAGGGGGGTAAGAAAAAGAGAGACCGATATTAATGACAGAACAATTGAGCTATAGATCTAAACTCCCGACCCCTGCTTCTCTACATATTTTCACAGATGGAAGAACAACTACACCCATTTTCATCACACAGTACACACACATCCCACTTAAACTGAGCTACAATCGCAGCAGGATTCATGTAATAGTTTTAAACTGTAACATAACCCACTGAGTGTGAGAAAGAGCTGCATCAGCATCTCAGAGTGCACCACTGCACCCTTTATAACACAGAAGAAAGATTTAACCAGCGTCCCTTCGATTCATTTTCCAAATACAGCACTCAAGATGATCACAAAGCAGCTTTACGAACAAAAGATGACAAACCACGAGAATTCTAAATTATATCATACAATCATTCAACCAAGATGGGCCTCAAAGAATGAGAGGATCTAGCTGTCTAAACCTTTTTTATTTCAGAACCACATGCATTTTGGCCTGTTTTAATTGCAATGCTAAAAAAAACTAGACACCAAACTTGTACGCTGTACAATGTAACGCATTTCTGGTTCCTTTAAGGTCTCTGACAAAGCCTTTTTTCTCATGCTTTTCTTTTTACAAGGTGCGTTTATTTGTACTGTCCTGTGCGTTTGCTGTATTGTTTAGTACTTGTTTTTCCTGAAATTGTGTAGGTTTCTACATCTTCCTGTCCCATGTCACAATCTATAAGAGCTGAGGTTTCACCCAAAAGCCGGATAGATGAACAAAGACTTCAAAGAGTTGACTAAGAAGTGAGAAACTGGTGTTCAACATAACTAAGTATTCAGTCTAAGAACTGATCTGTCACATCATGGGCATGTTCATGCATTGACTCACAAGTATGAAGCTGAGAAATCCTAAGGACATTTCATATGATCGTGAGAGTTTGTGTCACACAAGGGTGCTGCTCTCTGTACACTGGAAAAGTCACATTCTTTTCCAAGTAGGTAAGCTGGAGGAAACCTTACAGTGCTTCTGCTAAGGAGGGGCTTTATAATATAAAGCCCATGTTCATTAATTAAATTACTCTCAAACATAGTCAACTTTACCACATTATTTAAATTTTGATTTCATTTGTGGATAAAACGGACAATTTAAATAACAAATTTCAGCTAATCAGACAGCCCTAAGCAGGTATAAATATTTTATGCTTCCTTTCCTTTGCACCAGGATCAATTCCTGGACTAATGACAGGGTACAAACTCAAATTTCACATCCAGTTGCCCCATCTGTGTTCAGCACCAGTCAATCGAGAAAGCTATAAACACACAAAAGAGCATCTGTCCAACCAGATGTCCAAAAAAGAAGAGCCAAGGGAGTGGGCCAGTTTGGGTTGAGGATAAACGGCAGTATTACTAAAATCACTGAAAACCCGTTTCTCTCTCTCTCCCGCACCAGTTAGTGCAGATGTGTTTAAACAGGAGCAGGTCAACAGTGAAATTTTGGTTGTGTGTAATTATTTCTGTAAAGAATGTACATATCAGGTATTGATTAAAAGGTGAAAAAAATAGATCACCAATGGATACAGTTTCTGCAGCACTTCATTTGGTCCGCAGAATTTCAACATATTAACGAGTGAATAAGCAGCACGGAACCGACCATCAAGCAAAGCAGGTTTCATTCAGTGGCACTGAGTGTTTAGTTAAAACTGGACAGGGCACTCTGACTTACACACACGCTCACACTGTCCTGGAATTCAATAGTCAGGACGATCGTGTCCCCTGATGCTAAACACATTGACTAAGGTCACTGTACCTTCACAAAGCAGACTGTGTTGATGGGTGAGCTGCAGACAGAGACGTTACGTCTCTCAGGGTCACTTTCTCACAGTCCCTGCACTCTGTTTCAGGCTTTGGCCTTTGTAGTTCAGTTCACAGTTCTTGAATGGGACATTCCCTGATTACAAAATCGAAGCAAGATTGACTGTTTTCTTTCTTTGATGTCATTTAAACACTCAATAATACTCCTTATTTCTCGGTAGTCTACACATACTTTTGGAACACTGTCCTATTCCAGACACGCCCAAGCCATGGACTGATCACAGCTTACAGTATTTAAAAAAAAAAAAAGATATTAAAAGAGGTTAATATCAAACTACAACAGTCAATCAACTTCAACAGAAGAAAACAGAGCTAACATATGACATGAAAAGAGAAACAAACAACTAAAAAGGAATCACTTAAAACAGCATGAACCCTCTTCTGTAGGTGAATCTCTACTGCACAGCGAATTAAAAGGTGCTTTAAAGACTGAGACGGAAGCCACATGACTTACCAGCAGGTGAGGATGCTGGCTGAGGTGAAGAGGATGATGGGAACTGGGTAGGAAGCGCAGAGCAGGCCGTGCCGGTAGAAGGCGGCCGAGATGTTCTGGCGAAGCCGCTCTCTGACCGACATCATCCTGGGTGTTAAAGGTCAAGTGTCAGCCATCAGGCTCGCATGTGCCAACCAAGTGGCACTGGGGGGCATCCAGGCCTCTATATGAGGAGAAAAGAATAGCAAAGCGGATTTAGTTAGAAGCAACCCTTAGTAGTAGTTATGATAAATTAATTAATTCATTCTTTTTCATAACGGTTTAATCCAACTCAGACAAGCTGTAGACAACGGAAGTGTAACCTCCAGCACAGTGCACAAGGTGAGAAAAAAAACAGACAAGGTGCCAGTGACTGTGAACGCACAACTTTGAGAAGTGGGAGGAACCTCGGAGAAAACCCGTGCAAACTCAAGGAGAATATGCAAACTCCACACATTAGGACTTTCTGCAAGCTTACAGTCGATCTTTCGGAAAATGTATTTTGCACCAAGTATAACACAGATCTCCCACTGTTTTTTTATTTTATTAAAACTTCAGAACGTGAATCAGGGTTCTTGCAAGTTTCAGTGAGTTAAATGTAAGACTTATTAAGACCTTTTAAATCCATTCATGAAATTTAAGACCAACACGACGTAGTACCAGAAATATTTGAATGATCTCAGAAGTTCTCAAAAGATTTAAATTTTCTTAATTAAATTACAAAAAACGATTACATTAATTCAATATTAAAACAGTTATTCTCAACCCACATCATGTAACAACATCCTACATAGGTACAAGTTCTTCTTTTTAGTATCAATTTATTTTTCAAGGGTTTTGAGTTGGGTGATCTTTTCTAAAGCCTGCCAAGCCAAATCTCTCTAGGTAAGCCACCTTATTCGATCCACAGCTGATAGATTTTGCTCTAGTAGAGTCAGGGAACAATGCCTGAAAGAGGCTGTTAACATCAGTGCTACTGTAAGACTGATGTTTAGTAATTACATGGAGAATCCATAGCACCTCAGATTTGGATGTTTCGCTGGATCCAAAAGCAACGCGGAGGTCGTTAAGTGAAGTGCTAGTGATACAGTATGAGCCACTGACGAAGACGGCTGAGCTGTGGCACAAAACTGCTCAATAGCTTGAGCCTGCTGCAGGGTATTCATGGCAAGCTGATGTTTTTCTGCCTTGGCATGAGACTCGAACGCCTTCATACCCAAGGTCCCTAACTTAATATTTTTTGTACAGTTTTTAGCAAGCTTCATTTTGACTGAATTTCACTTCGAGAATTGTTTGCAACCAACTGCAGGAATCGCTTTTATGAAGCCAAACCTTGTTGAAAACACGCGTTCCTATTTTTAAAGCAAGAAAATCCACAGACTGAGGCGAGTAACTCAATTGAGGCGGTAAATCATAGTACGTGTTTCCTGTTTGCAGTTATTATGGGATTTGTAGTTAATCACCATGGCAACACCGGACACACTGAACTAGACCATTCCCGGGAATTAACAAATGCAAAAATTTAAGACTTGACTATTAAATTTAAGACCTCGGATGAAAATGCGGCCGTTTTTAAGACTTTTTAAGGCCTTAAATTTGAAGTTTTAAATTTTAAACATTTTAAGACTAAGACCTGAAGGAACCCTGGTGAAAGTGCACTGTGCAATACTCCAAGTCCAAACATTCTCCCACATTCAGAGAAAACCAAAACACAAAACAAACACAAGGTGCTCTTTAACATATAGTAAAGGTAAAGCTAAAGGACAAATACAACATGGGGGCAAAAACCAATGAACAAACAAGTCCGTCGACATTCCAGATGAGCAGGAGGTGCTATAAACACAGCCAACAGGTGCACACTTTAAAATGTCTACATTTTAGGGAACATTTCAACTGAAACTCAATCACATGTCCCTTTACCCCTTTCTTTAGTCTGTACTGTACTAAAGCTACAAGGCTAATGCATTTAAAATATCATGGCTCAAAGAACAGTGTTATGTACAGTTTATTAATGGAGATCAACCAGTGTATACTACATGATAACAGTGTAGTGCAAATTATTTTAATTATTATAAACCCGAGTTGTGACTAGGGCTTGGACCATATTCTGATAACTTCACCTGTTTTAATATAAAGTTATATTGCATATGTCCAGCTAGAAGCACTGATAATGGCTCTGTACATGCAATTTCACGTTTTAAGGTAATGAAGAGATCATCACTCACACCAAACATGACATTTAAACAAAGGTGGCATTCACGCAGATACATGAAATACAGCAGAGCAGCTGTCTGAGGTTCATGTTGAGACAAGTATTTTACCTCTGTTCACAGTTTCACAAAAAATAAAAAAACTCATTAGATGATAGGGGGTTTCCACTGAAGTAATATGTATGTAAACTTCACTGTACCCTTACAAGGGCGGTACACAAATAAGAACCTTAATCAGCACCACAAGAAAAAAAAGAGCAGGGATATCAGATCGGTGCTTGGCATCAAAAAGCAGGATCTGAGTTTTATGACACTTCATGATGAAGTCAGGGACAGGCCAGGCCAATCACACCCCATAAGGGCAGGACCATTATTACACAGGTTCTTCTTTACAGAGCAAAGTGCTGAAACCTGCAGCATGCAAATCAGCCATGGCACGGATACGAGACGCTAACCATCAGTCGCTCTGGATTTGTAAAGTGCGTAAACTGCACACAAATCACACGAAGGAAGTACAAGTAGGCTACGTGCATCAAGACCACCTGCATTATGCCAAACTTCAATTCTGGACGCCCACTTCAAAAAAATGGACAAAATACAGCGTTGTAACTGAACACTGTACCAAAAGACTCCATGCTTGCCTGTGTGCACAACAATTGGAACACATTATTTGTAAAATGTCAGATTTCATCGGAATCATATCACTGCAGCAGGTTTGAGAAATGTCTCAATGGGAAGTACTTCTAAGATTCGGTACACATGGCCACCGCCCTTTCTGTGACATGTAATTACAAAGATAAATGCTCAAAGAATTTATCTCATCTGTGTGGGTTTCATCCTGGTGCTCTGGTTTTCCCCCTCTTTAAAAAAGAACATCTGTAGGTGGATTGGCGGCTCTAATTATAGCCTAGGTGCCAGTGTAAATAAGAGAGTGTGTATTCCAGTGTGTTCTCACCCAGATCCCAGTTTAACCCCTATGAGAATAAAGGCGTTACTACAGATGAAAGAATGAAGAGACTTTTAGAGTAAACTCTCATCACATCCACATATGCAGGAACACTGACATACTAGAAGGAGTGGATCAGACATAGTAGTGCTGCTGGAGCTCTCCTCAATATAACTGCTAGACTAAAAATAGTCCACTAACCCAGCATGCTTTGCGCACTCTTGAAGGATTAGAGGATGAGTAACACAAACTGTGCAAAAACAGATGAGCTACTGTCTCTGACAAGGTGATGCAAATACTGGAGGACTGTAACAGGAACTCCAGCAGCACTGCTCTATCTGATCCACTACCCTAACAGTACCTAATATGTAATTGTAGAGCTCCAACGTATACTAAGTGGAACTGATAAAATAGGTGTAGAAACAAGGTGTACCTATTAAAGTGGCCGGTGAGTGTACACATTGTAGTTTAACGTGGAAAGCGACGTTATACATGAACATATCCTCAACTCTTGAAGGTGTGACTCAGCTTCAGCTGCACGTCGTTATTTGAGAGCGATATAATAAATAAATAAATACATAAATAAGCCTTCACGTGCTAACTCACGAACGCGCTGCTCCTCGTTTCCATGGCATTAGCTGTGAACCTGTGCTAAGCTAGCTAACAAATAATATAATATAAAAACTGCTCTATATAAAACTGTGTTTAACATTTAAAACCTGAAAATACCAGAAACGGAATCGCTGAAGCGAATTAAACTTTGCTTTAATCGACAACGGGACGTTTTTCTGGATAAACTGAAGTGAGTTAGCCGAGCTGTACCTGCCAAGCGTAACCTGACTGCTTAGCCAGTTAGCCTAGCGCTCGAGCGTGCACGCTTTACTGTGCTCATAAAGAAAAATAAATCAAACTTAAGCCGTGTCGGAAAGCCTACACGACGTCTACACTCACCCAAATAATCAGTTACCCTCCGTTATTTCTCAGTTCAGCAAACAGGTCCCAGTAAATCCTTAATTTAAAATAAACACAGAGCGAAATATAGACTTACTATTTTGACAGGAGCTGCGCGTATCGAACGCCTCCGATTCACTCCGAGGAGTCGATTCACACACTCAAGTTTTGTTAATAGAGTCGACTCCAAACAGTACAGATGATTCAGTTTAGTGTCAAGATCAGATTCTTATTAATATAATTAAATATTCAATATATTACTTCATAAAAATAACTTTTAAACATTTTAAATGTGTGACAAATTACCTTTAAAATGTTATGTAAAAATAAAGCACTTTATATGAATAAAGAACTATTGCTGCTATAATAAAACAAAATATATTACTGACCTACACATACAGCACACACTTTGGAAATACCAATTAACCCATGTCTTTGGATAGTGGGAGCAAACTGGAGTACCAGGACAAAACCCACATGAAAATGGGGAGGACTCAACACATGTGGAGCGCAGGGTCGGGATCGAACCAGAGCTGTGTGGTGGCATGGAGGGCTAAACCAAATTTATAATATTAATAATGTATTATTTTTTATTATCAATAAATTTTTTAAATTATAATTTTTATTAATTATTCATTAATATTAATAAAATAAGTAGTAGTAGTAGTGAAAATAAAATTTCCTCTTCATATTATTATTAATAATAATATTAGGAGTGTTATAATAAGTATGATATGGATAGGACGTCTTGCAAGGGTCACTGTGGTAGAGGCACTGGATGATCACCTCCCTCAGACACAAGAACTAGTGCCTGTAGGTGAAACTTTACCCAGACAGAGGGTACCATAGTGGTGAGTTGGTGTATTAGACCAAGGCGCAGCCAGAGCACTAGTAATAATACTGTATTAATAATTACAGCATTGAAAATAAGTAAAATCTAACAGTGATAGCTGTCTGATACTGTACAAACCGTAAAGATGACTAATTGCATTAAATTATGATTCTATTGATTGTAATTCCCAAGATGTGACAATCAGTAATATTGCTTTAATTGTATCTCAATACACCAAATATACAAAGATCATATTCTGTATGCAAACCAACCAATCACAAATAATAAATTTTGTAAAACATCAGAAATGTGTTGCTTTCTGTGCCTAATAATGATGACAATTATATTAACTAGTGTGTAAGCATGCTGGATTCAGACACTTAAAAGTTATTTGTTATTTAACCATACATTTTTTTTTCAATCTAACCTAGTAATGCATACCAAAAAGCAGATTGAGATTAAAGACTGTTATTACTGAACTGTATATACAAAAGTATTTGTAAGTAATTAATCTGTGCAGAACCTACAATAAATCAAGAGCTGACACCAAAGGATTCAAAGCACAGGGAATCGATTCCTTAATTCATTTGCTGAAATGAATTCACCAACCACCAACACCTCCTGCTGAAACCAGAGGAGCTTTGACAAGAGAAGAAAAGTTTCTTCTTTAGTCTCCAGGCTTCTGGTCAATTAAATCATTACAAGAACATAACTATAATCTGTGTAAATGTTTATTGAAGTCTCACTATGCACGCAAGATGACCTTTTCTGTCATTTCAGATAATGGTTATATAGTTACAAAACACTGAACCCAGTTTCCAAAAAGCATCATAACTAAGAGAGGGAGTTCAGTGACCTTATCCCACTCAGTTTCATGTGGATGGAAGAGATTTGAATCCGATAGATAAATCTGAATCTGTTCTATAACAGCAGGGTCGGTTAAAGCACGGCGCTGGACGTCCCCGGCGCGAAGAACGACGCACCCTTATCATGAACCTTGTATTGAAAAACCTTTCGCCGAGTTTGGATTGCTTCTCCGCTTCCTCTCCACCAAATCTCCACCTGAAACCCATCACACATGCCAGTTCAGCTGCGCAGAACCTAGTCTGTATCAACCCTACATACGAGACCATCAGTCAGACAGAATCACCTGGCCGTGGATGTCCTTGCAGTAGCCGGTGCTCAGGCCTTCCACATGCAGGGCCAAGCTGCACTGATGAGTCAGAGCTGTTAGGAGGTGGCTGGAGCTTTCGTCGTCCTCACTGTCATCATCGTCACATCGCACCAGAGTTACCATAGAGCCCTGCACACGAGGGATGAGCCCTTATTCTATATGAGGTATACTCCTTATACAGGTAGACTTTAAAATAAAACAAAACTTTCTGCCTGGTGACTATATTAGACTAATATTAGTGTTATACAGCTTTGCCTGTAACAGCTTTATCAAATCCGAGTCTACCCACCTGTAACTGGGAGCAAACGGCGGCCTTACAGTAGTGCACAAAGTCCAAAAGGGCACCGACGCTAACGCCTAAACTCAGGAGCACGCTCAGGTCGTCTATGATCAGCACCGGGGGCGACCAGGACTCCCCCTCGGAGTCGCTCGGATTCAGCGAGCCACACACAAACTCGTACAGGGATCTGAGCTCTGGGGACTCACACCTAAACACACAACCTAATTAAGCACATAAGCTCAGGAAACAAGGGAGGAACAGACACACAGGTAGCATTTACCTGAGATAATCCAAGGCTTGTGTCAGATCACCGGCACCCTCGTTAAGCAGGACCGCAGAAGCCGCCTTCAGGGCCTCAACAAACACCAGCTGACCTTTCTCCCTCGCCTGCACCAGATTCACCCCCTGCAATCCCACGCAATAAAACGTTTAACTAGAACATCATTTATTTATTTGTTTAGGCGGCAGATAAAACCAGCCTGAAATTCAGAGAAGGTATTTTTCAAAAGAAGTCACAAAGCCACATTGTACTGAATCAGCATCGTAACTCGCAACAGGTAAATTAAAATAAAACAATTAATATTTAATTAATCAAGAGTGAATCTCAATAGACACAATCCATGACTTGAACCCTAAACATCCTGGTAGTCCAGTACCTCCAATGGAAGCCCTTTAGCTTTTTATCCCCTTCTAAAGTATAACACTTACCAGTTTTTGACCCACGGCGTTGTAGTGGCTGAAGGACTGCACGAGGCCCAGGAAGCAGACTTTACACCGAGCTGGAAAGCAAAAGCCAAAATGCAAATGTTACCATGGATAAACACAGCAGAGTGTTAAGAAGTACAAGCTCTGGCTCCTCATCATTTTCAAATTAAACATTGGCTACTTATAAAGGTTATGAGTTCATATCTCTTACCCACCAAGCTGCCACTGTTGGTCCACACAGAGATGTAGATTTACACATACACTTACCCTTTAAATAAAAGCTGAGGTAATGATGAATGAGGAATGAAGCATCTGCCAGCTTATCTGACAGCAGGATAAATTCGTTCTGTAATCATACAGAATAAAAATGATCCAACAGGTAGGTTTTGGTCAATCTTAAAGCTTAATTTACTTGGCACTGTCTCATTAAAGTCTAGACAATATGTCACATTAACATTTAACCCTGAACAGACTGGGCTATCATAATTTGCAGCCTGACCCGGGAATAATTTTTGAATAATATTTGGTTTGGTTATTTCTTCTGCTTTTATAACTGTACTAAGTTCAAGCTCATGTTTTTATGAAGCCAAATGTAGCAAACACTGAAATTAGACCAGCAACAGATTTTTAATGGCTACAGTACAAATTTAAACTGAAACCACTTTCATGATGCTTGTCAATTGTCTGTTAGATGAGATCACCCCAAACTTACTATATTTAAAAAAATACACACACACACACACACACACACACACACACACACACACACCCACACACACACACACACACACACACACAC
>JAVSBU010000078.1:4342502-4353564 GCA_033118015.1 Loricariichthys derbyi | reverse complement strand
AGAAAGAAAGAAAGAAAGAAAGAAAGAAAGAAAGAAAGAAAGAAAGAAAGAAAGAAAGAAAGAAAGAAAAAGAAAGAGAGAGAGAGAAAGAAAAAGAAAAAGACAAAGAAAGAGAAAGAAAGAAAAAAGAAAGAGAGAAAGAAAGAAAAAGTCAGGAAAAAGTCAGAAAAAAGAAAAGACAAATGAGAAAGAAGGCAATGAAAGAAATAAAGAAAAAGAGAAAGAAAGAAAAAAGAAAGAGAAAGAAAGAAAAAGAGAGAGAGAAAAAGAAAGAAAGACAAAGAAAGAAAGAAAAAAGAAAGAGAGAGAAAGAAAGAGAGAGAAAGAAAGAGAGAGAAAGAAAGAAAGAGGGAAGGAAGGGACGGATGGATGGATGGATCACTTTATTTATCCCAGGGGAAAAGTCAATTATTACAGCAGCTTCAGAAAAAATAGTTACACGCAAAATGAAATGTAATAAGAACTCAGAAATTAAATACAGTGCAAAAAACCAATATTAATCTAAATAACCAAACTAAAAGCTAGGGTGTGCAAATAGAAATTCTAAGTAAAGTGTGATGTGCAGTGCAATGTATAGTCCAATGTATAAACTTGGGTTATTAATGATTATGGTAAAGAAGAATAAAGAAGAAATTAAAAAATGTGTTGTATAAACCTAAAACATGCTTACTGAATTAAAGCCCCCAGTCCTACTTGGAAATATTACACTTTTTTGCACACTTTCTAGACGTTGTACGAAAGATTCAGACTTTCTAATGGCAACGTCTGAGCCCAGGATCAAGGAAAGAACGAGACGCATCTGCTTCTCTGCTAAGACATGGCCAGAAGTTTTAGATTCAGACTTCAGTTTTAGGTCACGCAAATATAAAAAACTGAACCAAATCTGAAAGTAACGTTCCATCCCAACCCGACCCGAGCCAGAATGATAGACTTCTAACACTGGATCAGTGTGACACGAGTTAAGTTTGAACCCAAAAATGTCACTCTGAGCCTAGAGCTCCATCCTCACCTGTCTGAACCCATCAGAGAAGTTATTCTTATAATATCTAATCATAGAGTTCCAGCCGTCCATCACCAAGCCCCACTGAGTCCTCTTTCCTGTCCTGAAACACACACACACACACACACACACACACACACACACATTCCTCAGTGCCTATGAACAATTCTCACATTACACCTGCATATGACTGAAGTGAAGACTCACCGTGTGAAGTCCGTCTTCAGTGCACCTGTACCAGCGTACTGCTTAGCACACGCGTTAGCATTGTCAGCCCATGCTAGAGAGAGAGAGAGAGAGAGAGAGAGAGAGAGAGAGAGAGAGAGAGATTAGAACTCAGTGTTTGGATTTCAGTCTAAAATGATCACTCATTAGACTATAAATTTGCCATTTGTAATGGAAGCACAAACAACTCCTGAACAGGCTAGCTTTGTGTAAAGCTCGTGAGATTGTTCTCACACGCACAAACCATCCAATCGCAGCCACAACGTTGTCTCACCGTTCTTGTATATCTTTTCAAAATCAGCTTGATCTTCCAGCCTCTGGCCGATATGAAGCACTCCCATTCTCTAGAAAAACAAAGCAGGAGCAAATTAACGAAACCACTGCACATTCACAGCTCAGCTACAACCATAAACACACACACACACACACACACACACACACACACACACACACACACAGTCGGTTTATAAAAAAAGAAATCCCGAACCAAACTGCTACAAATCATTTCAAGATCGTGCTCACTGAGTTATTTGAATAACAGAAACAGCGATGACAAATCGCTTTAACATCTCTAAAGTGTTCCTCAGACTTCCTCACTCCCCCACACTGACCCAGAAAAGCAGAACCTTACCTGTAGCTGAGTCTGCAGTGAGCGCCTGGCCAGCAGACTCTGAATGACGTTGGTACGGTCCAGGCAGTCCATACAGTTGCTGCGAAACGTCCCCTCCTGCTGCAGCTGGACCGTGCCGTCCGAGTCCACGAGGAAAAAGCTGTTCAGCGAAACACGTACGTAAAGTGAAGCTGAAAATGCAGGGCAAAAAAAAAAGGTATTTTGTTCACCCTACCCAAACTCATTCTGCAGCTCTGCCACCATGTCCACCAATATCTGCAGCCGATGCCACCTCATCCTGCTGCACTCTTTATGGAAATCAAAGGCCACATACCTACAGAAAAAAACCCAAACAGACAAGGCTGAGCATCTTTAACCTTAGCGTTGGGTTTTGAAAGAATCCTGGTGGGTCACTCACTTGATCATGCCGTTTCCGAGGCTCTCCACCATCTTGGCGAAGGCGAGCTCGAGGGGTTTCTCAGAACCTTTCTGATTAATCTGATGGAAAACACGGAAGTCAAATTAATACATACGTCATGATGAACTGCACATACTGAATCTGGATAAACTAGGATTATCCAAGTCTAATCCACACTGAAGAAAAACCATCCTGCAACCTAAAGCTACCACCACCATGCTTCACAGTTAAATATGCGAAGGCATATTTTAATGGTGTGCTGCCTTTGGCTTTACACACAAACCCAGCATTTGGAGTTCAGTCCAGAAAGTTTGAGCTTGGTTTCACCTGAATATAAAAAACATTGGCCACATGGCAACAGAAGCACAAATAAGATTTGGTGTGGCACTTCTTCAGAAGAATCCATCACCCTTCTGTACATAGAAGCTCTGTGTAAAGCTTGTGAGATTGCTCAAGACTTCTATGTCGTTAAAGGCTGCCACTGACTTTTTGGCAGCTTCTTGATCAGGTTTGGTTAAATCTTTTAATGTTTTTCTCCTAACTTCATCCCAGAAAACTTCTGAAAGCACCTTTTCAACCGTTGTGACTTTTTTTGGGTTACCATAGACTACTAGAGGTGAAATCCTCAAGGAACAGCTGATTTTATTCTGATTTCTTTATATTCTCTAGGATTTTTTCTATAGGAAGACATTCTGATATACAATATATGTAGGACAGCCTGACATACGCATATTGGTAACCTGACCAAAGACTTAAAAAAAGTTAAGTGCATACCAAGTTTAAAATAACTTGTCTGCCATAGGTTATAATCTGAGAGTCAAAATGTCTCTGGAAACCATCCAGCTGCAAAAAAGGGCAGAAAACCAAATGAATTAGAAATAAAGTCTGCCTTATAAGTTACACTTTCATGCCATTCATTTATAAAGACTCACGTGATTTCCACTCTTGCTGATCTGTGGTTTGGGTTTGTATTTGAGATTTGGACGCTGCGACCAGTAGAAAGGAATAGAGCCACGCGTCTGGGTGGGATTAATAACACACGAAATATGAGAAAATGAATGCTAACAAGCAACAGGAGTATGAATCAATGCAAAATGTAGGGAACAGTGATTTGGGACACAGCCTACATGTATGTTTGCCCACACTAACACACTACTTTTGAAAGCCTTTATTTCTCCTAATCTGTCCATTTTTCATAGCTAACAAAAAGATGAATCGATGTCAAGGAACAATATTCCAACCGTTATATTCACCTGTACGAACGAGGCCTTTGCTCCGTTGTATTGTACAATTTGTTCCGTCTCCACAAAGTTTGCGGCATGACCCTCCGAGTCGATCCCTAAAAATAAGGCTCGATTATTACCTCAGATTAATGCTGTTGGATTATGGAGATGTGCCTGAGTGAGTGTGTGAAACAAACACCTCGGACGTAGTAACGAACGCCGGCACGGAAGCAGCTTCTCCTGGAGATGAGATTCCAGTCGAAGACTTTGCCATTGATGCAGCAGGATTTCATAGCGATGACTGAGTATGCAGGGTTAAGGGTTTCTTTGGTAGAAAACACCCAAAGAGATCAAAGAGATCTCCTCATCATCAAGGTCACAGCCTAATGTTGGAAAATAAAACCTGACTCACAGTTGCCATTCCAGTTAATCTCAGTGGTGTCATGGCTCAGTTCAGGGCTCAGCACGAGTCTGCCAAGGTCTTGTTTAAGGACAGAGGTGTGCTCAAACTTTTGGCCATAGAGTGTAAATCCCATCACGTTTTCAATGCACTAATCGGCTGAATAAGCAAAAATGTCTGAGCTCACATTCCACAGGACATTTCCTTATACAGGAAACATCATTAACCAGAGTCAAAAACAATAAAACAACAACAACAAACATTATTTTGAGTGCAAGTAAGGATACAGCCATGGACAACAGGGCAGGCGAACCTGTGCAGCTGAAAAAGAACATTGTGATGTTACACTTAAACAAAGATCAGTGCTGGATTTTAGTGCAATTAGCCTTGAACACAATGTGTTTCTAATCTTCTGTCTCCCTTCAAAAGGCCCCTTACAACAAATCAGTATTATTTATATATCGGTTTACTAGCTTATTAGTTTATAATACACTTGTCTTCTAGCTTATCTTAGACATTAGACAGATGTAAGTTTTATAAAACAAACATGGCTTTATGTATCTCACATCTTTTCTCAGGCTCATCTTGTTTACTACTATAGGACCTCACAATTGGAACACATCTTCATCCAAACAATTTGGACCATCTTTTTTTATATTTTTGCCTCCAAATTCTGACAAAAATTCACACTTCATTAAACATTCAAACATCAGCACTCAATATAAAAAGCTCAGTGGTGCAATCTTCCAACCACCAGTGGGTGGTGATCATGCACCAATACAGCAAGCCAAGCACCATTAAAACCAAAAGTGTGTTTGCCTTAGTGACTATAAAGTTTCACTTTATTTTATATTATGTTCATATTTCACTTATTTTATGTCTTGATTTCATTTTCTTTATTTATGCTTTCAGCCATTAAATTACATTATAGGTGTAAACAACAATGATTTGAGGGTCGGGAATGGATTAATCCTATTAGATTACGTCTTATGGGGAAATTTCATTCCAACTTCAAACGACCTTCCAGAACCAATTAAGTTTGCATTCTGAGGTTCTGCTGTATTTTATATCCAGTCCGCCGTATATATTTATCAGGTGATAAAGCATGACATTTATGGCCCGAGGTGAAGCTCTGTATCAGTATCTGTATCTGTTACCATACCTCAGGCTGTGCGCTGAACTCTCTTAACAGGTACCCATTCCACACAAACCTTTGATCTGCCTGAAACACAAAGTGGTCGGTTCTCAAAATGTCAGAAAAATTATTCCCTCTATCTTACTCATAAACCCAAACTCTGTCACTCTTACCCTCTCGATCAGGCTCATCTCCTGAAACTCGGGGCTGGTGTTGGCCAGACGTTGTAAGGTGTGGGTGAGATCATAGTCTGGGGCAAAGTAAAAGCCATCAGTGTTCAGGACGTTGTTGATCATAGCCAGGAAAGCCTTGTTGTCTTGCATCTGAATTATGTGAATAATTACAATCGTACAATAAGGTATATACATATAACTCTCCATACAATAATGCATTTATTACCCTGTAATAACATACACATACAAGATACAATATGAAACACATCATACAAATAAAAATGGTTTGTGTGGGTTGGCTCAGATTACACAGAACGAGGCTTTTAATTACAGCCTCTAGGGATAAGCTGATTTTTGTACGCAATTTTTCTCTCTAAAATATCTCCAAACCTGGCTGTCCGTGAGGTGCAGAACTGTCTTCTTATATGAGATGACATCAAACTCCACAGCCTTCCACACAGCATGTCCCAGAAGATCACCCACCTTTCGCTTCTTCGTGATCACGATGAGGTACATGCCTGAAACCAAAGCAAAGTTATGAGATTGAGGCAGATTCGTTAGCTTTTACTTGCTGTTTGAATCTTTAAATAGTATAAGACCGACCTGCGACCAGCCGTATCGTTCCCATGATGCCACATATGGGCCGAGTCACAGCTGAAGGAGGGATGTCCTTCATTCCTGCGGAATAAAATACAGGTGTAAAGCCCAAATAAAAAAGTTACACCCCAAATGATTTACTGTACTGTAGAGTGGAATACTAGCAAAACTTAAATAATGCGGAGATGATTTTCTTATTTAATGAAAAGATGTGGCCCTTTTCAGTCCAACCCTAATTGTAACAGCTTACATACTTTAGCTTTTAAAACAACTTATATGCCCTTGAATAGCTCCTAAGTGTCTTAGGCACTGATTCGACTGCTGCTCAGATCGCAGACTTTCTTCCATCATACCTATAAGAGTCATTTCCGAGGACACCCTGTCAATGGCAAGGACATCTTTAGCACCATCATCACACGCCTCGATGTAAAACTTCTCAGGCGTGGTGTGACTACAAAGAAAGAGAGGGTCAAGGTGTGGTGTCTGAGCAGCTGAACACAAAGTAAGAGAACCTCTGACATTCTTTGACTAGTTTCAAAGCAACATTGTGTACTGATGCAAACTGAGGTCTATCGTAAACAGCCATTGATGCTGAAAGTGATGTTAAACAAACACAAAACAATCACACACAAAACTATGTGAACTGTGAAGCATGGTGGAGGATCAAGGGATCCTCAAAGAGGCTCTGCCAGCTTAATACAAGGGGTTCATTCTTTTTTCCATCCTAAAACCATGAATGATTCAGTGTCTCACAGTTCTGACAGAATGAAATTGCCTATTATTATAATAAATGTCAGAAGATATTTATATAAGTGACATATATAGAAAATCCAGACAATATGACAGCTTACACAAATTCCCTGCAACTGGAGAGCCAGATTTCTTTGGTAAATACAAAGAATAAAAGGTTTATAGAAGATCATTAAAGATGTTTTATGAACATCTGGAACCTGAACCTTAGAATGTTTATGGATCTTATGAATATAAGCAGCTCTTATTAGATACTAAATAAATAAGTGTTGGTTCGGATGTTTATTTAATAGCCAGCACGGAAATGTTTGCTACAAAGCCATAAAAACCACAAGTGACATCATTCATTTAACCAGTTAGCATTAGCATCCCTAAGGTTACATTAAGCCTATGCTAACTTGTTAGCTTGCTAACCAAACAGCGATAAGTTATTCCCGCAAAACGCAAAGATATTAAGGTATTAAGTTCGCAGATCATTAGAGTTAGTAATATTAATCTTTATCGCCTAACAAAAAATCATATATGACCATTTATATGCGGTAAAAAGTGAACCAAAGACTTACAGACTGAAGCTACTGTAGGCGCTCGCCATTTTGCCGTTAATTGAAGCCCCGCCCACCATGACGTGGCACCTGCCCGAATACAGTGTACAGGATCCTTCAGAAATCTGATCCATTTTATCGATTTACCCAAATATTCCATCTCTAAACTATCGATTAATCGATTGTCACATACTAAGCAATTTATAAATCAGATTATTATCAGTACATTAGATAAAACACCTGTAGTAACGCTGTTTAAAGCGGTCGTTATGCTTCCTTCAAGGTCTCCTAGAATTTCTCAGTTACCAGTATAACTGATCGATATCACAGCTTTGGTATCGATCCGATACTAATACCGAGACCGATAAAAGAGCTTCTACTAAATGGTTTCCAGCAATTTCAAAGTTGTGAAGATTTTCCCTCTTTCTGGAATCGTATCGTTTTAATTATTAGTTATAATGTAGAAATCGCAACAATTTTAAGTCACCTTTTCCAGGCTTGAAGGTCCGACACAATAAAACCTGTTTCTTATTGCCATAAGTCTTGGCTCACGCACATAATGACATCATTTGCCAACCAATAGGCAAGCTATCTCTCCATTCATTTATTTCTTCATCATCTCATCCACGTCAGGGTCACGGCCACACAGGGCACAAGGCAGGAACAACCATAAACAGGGTGCCAATCCCTCATAAGGCACACAGTCAGGGCACTTTGGAAACCCCAATAAACGTAACACTCATGCCTTTGGAATGTGGTAGGAAACCCAACCAGACAAGTGGAGAACATGCAAAGTCCACACAGATGGAACCCGGGGTCAGGATCGAACCGGGGATCTCAGAGCTGTGAGGTAGTAGTGGTCCAGTCTCCAGCCATTTTATAAACCACCACTTCTATGACACAAGCTCAGGTGCCAGGGGTGATGGGATGTGTCACATGCAGGCACAATCGGCTAAGCTAATAATTAGGGTACGCCAATAATTGTAGCTAATTTACCAAAATAAATAGTTTATTGCATAAAAATAATGAAACGTCTGGATTTTAACAATGTGCCTCATGTATCTGTACAGAGAAATGGAAATGATTACAAAAACAGGGGTAGTACTCTGAAAACTATGTTTCTGAAGTAAAAAAATCAATGAACTGCAAAATAAAATAAATAATGTTTAATATTTATAGCACAAATCACAGAAACAAAGAGTTATAACACCCTTTAAAACAAGGGGATCAGCAGAACAGACCTCACAAAGATCTTCCAGGTGTAGAAGTTTAAAAAAAAAAATCTATAAACTATAAATAGAAGGTCAGCTGCTAGGCTTGGTGCTGCCCCCTGCCTGCCAGTGCGTGTACTTCATGCTGGTGCTGGGCTGGCGCCGGAGGAGCGTGTCACCACGGTCTATGTCTTTAGGCTCATCATAAACAGTCGTGATATGGAAATCAGGTCGAGGTTTTTTGAGTGGCTGGAACGAGCTGAGTTTTTCTCCGTGATACCTGCAAAGCAAGAAATCAGATTAGTCAAACGGGGAATGCACGACTGAGTGATGAATGTAGAACTTAAAGCAGGTAAAAACTCACCCGAAACCTCTTTTACAGTTAGGATGCTGACCCTCATTCTCTAAAGCCTCAGCGATGCCTGAGCGAGTGTGTCCGAGTCCCTCACCCTCCTTCCAGCCTTGCTTCTCCATCACCCGCCGCCCCACACCCTAAACACAAATCATTTTTTGTTTTATCTCTCTGTACAGCGTCAAAAATAATTGTGGATTTTGCCCTAATTGCTGATAACACACCAAATTATGATTAACTTAGTCTTCAATTATTGTTAAAAGGCAGTATAGAATCAGACAGACTGTTACTAGCACAGCACAACGTTCATACCTTGGTAAACCTCTCAAAGGTGCCGATTTTCCCCTGCTCCAGGCCGTCCCTCAGTCGCTTCTCGTAGCGCATGCGCACGTAGTCCCTGGAGTCCATGTCACCTCCGTCTGACCAAGCAAAACAACACAAATCTGTTACCGTGTCATCATGCATTATTAGTAGAGGACGGCTTTGTCCTGGATCGATAAATTAAATGAAGTACCTTTATCATAGTAGACGCTCATGTCGACGTCCCAGTCGTCTGCTGTTTGTTCGTCAAAATCTGCACAGGTGAAAGCGAAAAGAATCAGATCCATGATCCGAAACAGCACACACATAACGGATCATCAATTCTTTAAACCAGAAAACAGCAAACTTCTAGAATCTCCACAAAGGAATAGACTACGCTCAACATATCCATCCACCATCTTTTGAAACACCTCTAACCACTCAAGAAACTCTTATTATAGACCCTCTTCATCTATCCACAAACAGATTAATGGTTACAATAGTGACTGACCTCCCTCCTCCTCCTCCTGCCAATACTGGGCATCAGTGTAAAAAACCAGTCCCGAGCCTCCTTTCTCCCACTTCAGCTCGATCTCCTCCTCATAAAGGCGCTCTTTGGTGCGTTCCTGAGATGTGACGTCATCGTGCAGAGCCTCGTGTCGCTCCCACTCCTCACACCGATCATCATCCTGTGACAAAAAAACAAACATTTATAGCTAATACTTATAGAGATGGGAGGTCTCCCACTTCTGTTTACATCTGACTGTTATAAGAACTCTCACATCATCCGGTCCTGACTGCTCCTCCTCGCTCCCCGTCTCAGTCTCCGCTGTATCCCCGCAGACTGGATCTCCACCGGTGCTTTTTGGCGCTGCGCTGCTTTTTGGAGGAGGAATGTTGCCCGGTCCGCAGATTTCAGCCCCTCCTGCAGTGAACACGCTCTCCTCAGTGCCCTCCACCACGTCAGTGCTGTAGTGGAATGGCACGTTTCCGTATCGCCTGTTAGAGCTCGTTTTGGGGAAGGTCAGACCGAGCTTGCGGATGAGGCGCGGTGGGAAACGGCATGACTGGATCAGGTGCAGGAACACGCTAACCGGGGTGCCCACGTTCCCCCCGGGCATCAGAGGGGGTGGGTTCAGCTCGGACAGGGACTTCAAGTCGGATTTAGTGAAGCTCTCAGTGTGAGCCAGGGGACGTCTCAGCTCAGCTTTTGTCTTGTATGGGAACAGATCAGAATCTGGAGACATAGACAAAAACGCTACACTGTTAGAAGAGGTACGACTGCATCAACACCAGATACAACCATACCAGTGCATTATTGAGACACTCCACCCAAATACTCTCCAAACCCCCCGTGGTACCACTACGATCCTTTCAGATTGATGAATGGACAAAATGGACTACAGTCAGTCATTCATACCTGAAACATGCCCATATATGGTATCTACAGCAGGCAGGGCCAGTTTTTGCTATGGGCAATGTGGGCGGTTGCCCAGGGCACAATCTATTTGGGGGCACACGAGCGCCATCAAAAAAACAACAACAAACAAACAAACAAAAAAACTCAAAACAAAACTCGCCAGTTTTCTAATCTAGACTACCGCTCATTTCCATGTCAGATTAGTAGAGTGAGCGCTGGGGCGTCCTCACTGTCACGTCAACTTGCTGCGGAGTGAAAATCATACAGGTTTTGTGTGTGTGTGTGCGCGTGTGTGTGTGTGTGTGTGTGTGTGTGTGTAAAGGCCTATTTACATGATGCTTTTTTGACGTATGTCTGAAATGCACGAGTTTGATGCATGCATTTTAGATGCAACGGTCGTTCTGTTTACACGCTGCGTTTCACAGTGCGTTTCAGACATCAGCCGAGCTTGCACCTTCGGTGTGATGGCACGGACATAGAGGAGACAGGTGAAGAAGATGCTTCTGTACTGCTTCTTAAGTTGTATAAAGAAGAAATAAAGTGCTTCCTGCAGGAGAAGGCGAACGTGGGTTAGACAGTGGATTTTTCAATAGTGGACATTTATCTGTAACCCTTCGTTTCTTGGCATGAGGTAAATATAATATCTTTGTAAATTCAGTAACCTCTGTCAAGTTTTCTTTTATTTATATACCAACAGGTGATAATT
>JAVSBU010000078.1:4294102-4305273 GCA_033118015.1 Loricariichthys derbyi | reverse complement strand
CATACAGTCTGGGCTAGGGGCGGGGCTAAATTTGCATATGTTCATTTCACCTTTCATGGCAGCACAAAGCTTGCCTTCGGTGATCTTACATGGCAAAACTAGGCATATGGGGGGTTCTCGGCGTCGCTCAGAAGTTTTTTCGCCAACTTTTTAATCAAGTTTGGCATGGGATTAGAGGTACAATCATGACACTCTGGATTGTATACGGCACCTGGTGAGGTTTAACGGTAGGATAATTTGCATACTATTCTACGCCCCCTTTTTACTTGAATTTTATGGTTAATGTCGTGTTTTTTTGACCCACGATACCCCAGGCCAAAATACTGCTATGTGAGAATGGGGCATTACATGCTTCGGTTATCACTGCGTGTTGGTAAATCTTCCCTGGGTCAGTTTATCCACGGCTGCAAGTTCAAATCACGAATCTCAAATCTCAAACACTCCATAACAATTTATCCATAACTTTTTTATTATTATTTTAAGTGTGTTAATGCTCTTCAGTTCCTAAACAAAGGCATACTGTAAGGAAATGCGCTGACAACACGGCAAGAAAACATCAGCATGACCTAAGCAGGTTTGGCGTGAGTCCATGTCCATGTGTGCCCCTCTCACCGGAGTGTGGAGCAGTAGTAACCCAACAGGCTAGTGAGATCTCTGGAGGTGAAGCTCTCGTCTGTCCACACTCGGTTCCTCATGCACACCTGGAGAATGAAGCGCCCTGCCCGGTCTCTGTTACCTAAAATGGAGATGGGAAATGTGACGGAGGAAAAACAAAAATATAGGTAATCTAAATAGCAATAATAAAAATAGTAATAACTCCAGCCTAGGTGGCCCCCGGTTGTTTATGTCTCTCACCGGGCAGAGTGACGGCTCCTGAGGTGAGCAGCTCACTGTTGAGCTGTGTGATCAGCGAGGGCAACGGAAGAATGCAGCCAGCAGGGGGCGCTACTGATGGAGGAGCAGAGACGGATGAGTAGCGTGACGAGACTTTAGGAGAATCTTCCCCGACGCTGCTGCTCCGCCTGGACTCTGAGATGGACGGCGAGTCGGGAAGACCTGCCACACATCAGCAGGAAAGAATAACTTTAACTGGGGCACAGTACAGACGACAACTGGTCTCACATGTCTACAGACTGTAGGAGGAAACCAGAAGATATGAATGCAGACAAGCAGAGAACATGCAAACTCCACACAGGCAGGAGCTGGACTGGGACTCCAACATGGTGCCCTTGAGAGGTGCCAACCACTATATCACCAACCCACCCACTAATATTACTACAATTATCAGCCACCTGTTCAGTACTAGAGTCTTTTTATAGAGAGATTTCAATGACGTTATCGTTGAGCTCAGACCCAAAGTATGAACGGATCCTTGGCAGGATCCAGACTCCAGTCCTCCAAATCTGTAAGAGCCCTCATCCAGCCAAATATAAAGTCACAAGCTGCCAACTCCAAGCATCTCATACAGAATAACGCTCCATTTCTTTTCTATTCGTCTAGACAAGGTGTCCTTAGATCTTAATCCCATTTTTTGATCACTCATAGGACGGATCCGCTTTTGAGTCTTTCTCCTGGCTGCTCATTTGGGGTCTAGACTTGACTTTAGCACAACTCAAACTCGTTGGCTAGATTTCAAAAACAGATAAATGATATTTATGTTCTCGGTGTAAAGGTCTGATTTGCACCAGTCGTGCCAATTTTCATAGACAGACATGACTTCACAGCAGCTCTGTAATTCAGTCATGCGGGGTGTCTTGGACAAGCTCTCCAAGATAAGATCCGGGTCTATAGTCTGAGTCATCGCAGAAACCAGGTGTGCCACCTGCTCCCCGCCTCTACAGAATAGGTGTTTTATCTTGGAGTGTATTCGCGCCCTGTGGGCTTTTCATTGGCGGTGGCTCATTCTGCTGAACTTTCTCCTGAACACCGAGCCTCGGGCTGCCTCCTCTGCGCATTGATCGCCACAAATAAACAAGACGTTTCTGTTTGTTTACATGTCACTCTCAGGAAAGCTATCAAGTCATGAAAGTTTACTAGGGATTATGAGAGAGACTAAGCTAAATAAATTGCTCAGGATGGGCTATACTGCTCCATGAAATCAGCACTGCAGGTCACAGCAACATAAACCCCTATGTATCAGGACTTTGTAGCTAATAACTGAACAGGTTGCCCCCATGTTCCTGATCAGCAGTTACTGAAGATAAAAATGCGGGTTAACTTAGTAAAAAAAGGCTGTAGGTGTGATGTCAGGTCAGATGTAACACCTCTCTGCGGTCGAGCTCTCGCTTCTCTCACTGTCATTTCTATTGTTTCTCTCTACTCTTCATTTCCTGAGTCTGAGCTGCAGGGCTGAAAGTGATGCACTTCGGAACCGGCTCAGCTTTCACTCGACATACGAGAGGTGAAGGCCAAAAACGCCTCGTGTAACTCTCTCAGGGTAGAGTGGAACCTTCTTACCATACAGACCCCAGTCTTAAATTATTAATTTAATCTGCAAGAGAGCTAAACAAAGCAATATGAAAAGCTACACGGCAGGGCCTTAGAATCAGATCAAACACAGAACAGGCAGGACTGGCTGTGCCTGAGGGAGAGGAGGCCAGCTGAGGGATCACCCTGCTAGCCGCGCATTCTCCAAAAGAGGCACCAAACACCTCTTTGTAAAAAGCATGTAAAATATATGGTTGTATTGAAAATAGGTTAATATCAGCCTGGACCAGAGAGCAGAGACGAACACAGATAAACTCATTCTCTAGCTTTCGGAACGAGAGACTGCCTCTTATGTGACAGTGCAACGTTGTATTTACAATAAGACAAGAGGAGGAGAGTGAGAATCCAGCAGAAATAATTTAACTAGCTTCGATTTAACTTGGGTGGCTGCGTTACAAAGACGCAAAAATAAACTAATTCGGGTTCAACGTACGTAACTAGCAGCTGCATCATTATCTCAGCATCAGGAAAACGTCACTCAGCATTTGGTCTGCTGCCAAACTACAACAGTTAATATATCTGCTAAGGTCACATATGGATTAATTTGGTTAATAACCTTAATAATAATGATAATAACCTTATCCAACCACAAACGTATATGTAAAAGAACCTTATACGGCACATAGCTGTATGTATCCATATTTTTATTTCATCGCATCAGTAGCATAGTTTAATACAAATTCTCCACCCTCTACATTTGTGTTCTGAAAAAGCCCGAATGCTTCGGTTGGAAAAGTAAGGACTCTGTTCACAGTAGACCCTTGATGATCGCTCACAAAAGCAGCCATTATGAAAGAAATGTCCATTAGAGAAGCTGAGCAGGTAAGCCATACAACACTGAGCCTCTCACAGGTGGGTCACCTGATCCTCCTGCCTCTGTGGGAAACAGGGGGCTGAGCACTAAAGAGAAGGTCCGATCAAGAGTGTGTGTAAGAGGAACGAGTTCCTCAAAGTGCTGAAAAAGAGCCCACGTGCATAAAGGGCAGAATATATTAGTGTCACCCCACTGTAAACGATCAAAATGAGCAGTGTTACATATTAAACATGTTATTATATCCCCAGAGAAAAATCGTCTTTTTATGATATGTCAGTTTTAATATACTGGGACAAAAATGAAATGCATGCCATGGCATTTTTAAAAGAGTTTGCGTTCTGTTTTACATTTACAAACATATCTCATTGAAGGAGTATCAATTTGCAAGCACTTAGGGGTTGTGGTCCCTCAGATCCTAAAAAATGCAGGGTGAATTAAGCAAATAACAATAAGCTATTCTTATTATTATTCTACACATAAGTGCCGTTTAATGACCTTTCAATCAATGTCTGTTCACTTTAAGGACCGAGGTCTTTAGAATTCTAAAAGGAAATAAAAATCTGTTTGATAAAAATATACCTTACTCAAGCCTGAATGACAGAAAACTAATACGAGCTAATACTTGTGACACCTGTGCAGCCGGAAAACAACATGAGAAAAGTTTTATGAACGATATAAAGATGAGAACTATCATACTATACAGTGCAGTGCTAAATGTTTTCGTATTGTGTTTTAATTAATATTTTAGTTTAAAATAAAACACTAGGTGCAAAGTTTTCACGGTAATGTCCAGTCAACCTTTATTTCTGTCAGTGTCCTGTCTGGTAACGCAGTGCATATCTGTAATTATTTAAAATGCCCGAGGACTTCATTGATAGTTTGATTCTCTGTTTGGCTGAGTTAAAATCTCTCTGCTCTAGAGCTCAATGCAATTTGTCAATAAAGGATTAGCGTAAAGGTTTAAATAGATCAAAGAGTGAGCAGCATCAACAAAAATATATCAAACTCTTTCCCTAGCGATTCGTTGACTCTCCTCAGGCTAGAGGAACGCACATCAAAACAAAAACACGGAAAAGTAAAACGTCTCAGATGGCCCATGTCTCCAGGGTTGGGCCATGTCTGTTAGTAAAACCTTTACACACACACACACGCACACACACACACACACACACGCACGCACGCACGCACGCACGCACGCACGCACGCACGCACGCACGCACGCACACGCACACGCACGCACGCACACCACATCAGCCTCAGCACGCAAAAGCTCGGTGCATCACAGCAGCTAAAGTGCTTCATTAACGATGTTACTCAGCCCCTGCTACAGGCGATGATTAAACGCTACAGTGTGTGGTGAAACCAGAGCCTCAGGCTACGCAATTCAACATCCACACACTCCTGTACGCTGCTTCAGCTTCATACATACGCCAGTTCCTATCTCAGCCAAAAGCGTCTCCATGTGATTCCTGGAATACAGCATCGGAACTCAAACCCGGAACCTTTATGTTGGCGTCACCACCTAAGCACCATTTACCTTAATTTATCTTTATCCATCTTTAAGTAACTTATGGCACGATATGCCCAACGCATTCCAGGATGGGCTCCCGACCCATTACCTCATACGCGTACGTATTTTAGGAGGACGTACCTGAGTCACTTTTGCTTCCTCTTCTCTCCATGGCGGAAAATGCAGCCTCGAGGTCTATCTTGCCGAAGCGCAGTGCGCATCCGTTAATCAGCTTCTTTTGAGACCCACCTCCTGAAGCAGAGCGCACCCGGTGAGCTTTGTTCTGCAGGCCTTTGCCAGTCCGTTCCAGAGACTTGGAGCGCCGTTCCGACCTCATGCTACGCTGCAGCGGGAGGAGCGGGGAGAGGCGACGCTGTAGGGACAATGAACGAGACGAATTTGCGTCCGAGTCGCTTCTCAGCCTGGGCTCGGCCTCGACCGCTGGCTCACTCACTTCCTCTGGCACGGACTCTGAGCTCGACCCGAGGGTCATGGGGTTCTGCAGAGCTTCCATGTACGACTTGCGGAACAAGCGGCGCGCCTCAAACGTGGTCGAGTCTCTGGACTGGCGCCTTCTGGGTGTACTAAGATCCGTGCTAAAGGACAGACTCTTACCGCTGGTATTTCCTCCTTTCCTATTGCCTTCCTCCACACTGGTGCCGGGACTCGGCATCTCTTTCTCTGCAATGCTGCCATATGGCTCTCCTTCGCTCGTTCGGCGGCTCAGAAGCGGTTCAGACGCTGTCGAATCAGCTCCTTGCGACACTAGCGAGTCTCTGGAGCTCCTCCGGCTGTCCAGCGTCCCAGTGGACCCATGGGTACTGCAGGTACCGAGATGTCCCACGCCCAGCGTTCGGGGCTGCATGATGCCCTCGTTCGCGCTCCTCACACACACAGGGTTGATTATGTTCCTCCAGGGGGTTCGGTACACGGCGGCTCCGGTGCTCAGCAAACAGTTCTGGAGGGGGTGAAGGTTCCACTCACGTGTCACATCCTGCAGGAACTCGGCGGTGAAGACACTGGGATATAGGCACTCGGGCACGGGGATCTCAGCCAGGGCGCGCCCGCTCCGCGCCAGGCATTTTATGACCAGCTTGGCGGCCTTGCGGCCCAGAGGGACCAGCTGCAGGTAGAAGTCGCCTTGCCTCAGTCGCACTTTATGCAGGGGTGCGAGCTGCAGGACCACTTTCTCGTGGATGCACAAGGGCCAGCCCTCGTGGTACAGCAGCAGGCCTTTGAACCGTAACTGAAAGAGGAGAAAAGAAGCGTTATGGAAACTTTTTTCTTACACAGAAGGTTAATCATGTCCATAAACAACCGTTACAGGAAACACGGATGTATTAAGAAATTCCTCCAAAGCCTTTAATTGCTCTGAGTTATGACCCAAAGTTACAACATCTTACAAAACAAGCAACGATTTAGCAACAATCAGACAAACCTCAAGCACGCTTCTTACATTTAACGATTCAGAGCTTACACAACTCCACCAATCACACATGCTTTGCACTGTAACTGTGAGATGCCCTCAAAAAATGGACCAACGATTAGCATTCCAGTACCACTGGGCTTAACTTCGTACAGAAATAACACGGAAAAACCATCTAACAAATCAAAAAAAAGAAAATCATACCAAAGACCCCAATTCTATGAAAAAAGTTCCAACACCAAACGTTCTTGCTCAAGATCAAAGGTTCTGTTCCAGTACCAAAGCATCCAGTCTAATATCTAAGGTTTTAGGCCAATACCAAAGGTTGTAGTTTAGTGTCAAGGGGGCCGATAACAACAGTTCAAGTCTAATACCAATGCGTCCAATCAAGAATGTAAAGTTTCAGTCCACTACCAAAGGTACAAATCTAGTATGAAAGACTACAGTCCAGTACCCAAGGTTCTGGAGTAACACCAAAGGGTCCAGACCAGTAGGTTAAGTTCCAAAGGTTCTAGTCTAATACCAAACGTCCCATCTAGTATCTAAGGTTTTAACCCAAAAAAAGGTTCCAGGCCTATATCAGCTTATCAGTATCAGTATCAAACCAGTACCAAAGGTTCCAATGTGGCAACAAAGGGTCCAGACCAGTAACTAAAATTTTAAGCCATAAACAAAGGTTCTAGTCCAATATCTAAAAAATATTCTAGTCCAGTACCACATGGTCCTGTTCTGGAAGTGGAATTTTAAGCATTTGTCGCTGGACTAGGAATTTTTGGTAATGAAGTTTCAGGTTTTGGACTGGAACAGGAAACTTAAGTAATTACCTGAAATTAGCCCCACTAGTTCCAGCACCAAAAATCCAGTTTAAATTCTGGAGTCGAATTGTTCCATAGCTGATTACTGTAATAATTCTGTCCATTTAAGGCAGTTAGCTCTCAGTGTTCGGCTTCAACTCCAGGCTTTAATTGTTACACTTTCGTAATCGCATTTACGACAGATCAATTACTGAATGTAAAGCACCGGTAATGAAGGACAGGTCCCAATGATGTTGAGGGGATGTAATCTGGACAGGATGAGGAAATAGGAAATCTATCAACAAGCACGTAAACAGGACGAGGTCACAGCAACACGATATAATGTGAAAAACAAAAAAAGATCCTGTAATGTGGGTGGATTACATGAACTTTGCTGCCCGTGCGGCTCTGATTGCGCTTAATCACAGCAGATCTGAACGCGGGAGCTTTAGTGATTTCTCAGCGGGTTACCGGAGAGTCGAGGCTTCGTCGTCAATCGGCTTGTGTGATCGCTCCGTCTCGTTTCGGTAAAATCCCCTCTCTCTCTCTTTCTCTCATTACTGTGCTTGAGAACAATAATGACCTCTGTTTGGGCCTCACTCTAGTCCCACTCGCTCGATATTTCTCTCAACGTTTTCCCTCAGTGAATAAATGACGCCGTGGCTTTCGTATGCAGCAGAATAGCGCTATTGTAAACGAAGTCGGACAAAGCGCTGAAACCAAATCTATTTCTGCTCCTTAAGTCATGCTGATGTTTAGGAATCTATGGAATTCTAACCTGTTTTATCCAAAGATGCCCAAAGAGAAAAGTTTTATTCACCTGTGCAAATGGACTCGGAGGAGACTGAGAAGCAGCATCACAGAGCCATGCATAACATGTAAGGTGAGGGACGTCCCACAGCGGCGCAAGAGAGGACACGTTTGAGATGGTTATTAATTTTTATTGGCAAAAATAAAAATTCTTTTTCACTCATAGATGGAGGGCCACAGGTCAGTGCAAGAAATTCTATGGGGAGGCTGCTTGGAGCGTTTCCATTTCAAGCGCTCTCAGATGCACGGTTTCTTTTTCTTTTGTGAACATGTAAATGAGCTTGTTAAAATAAATACGGTTTATGGTTCTGACCCTGACCCATGTCACATTTTGCTTCACGGCAATAAACTTCTGTCACCTCTATTTTGATAACAAGAAGCAAGTCCGTCCTTCTGATACCACTTCCTTCACCTGAAGTTCACTTGGGTCTTGCTCAAGGACCCAAGGGTAACAGCTTGATAGAGGTGGGATTTGAATCCTGGACCTTCTGGTTCACAGTGCTTAATAGTGGAATAATCCACAAGGGTAACTTCTCAGCAACTACAGGTCTCGTTATATCATCGCTTGCTTTGTAAATAAAGCAGAACCAAAAAAACTGCAGCATGAGAAGATGAATACAATACCCATAATTCAGTGCTACACAGCTGGAGCCTGAGTTCTAAATTAGTTGCTACTTTAGAAAAAGTTGGGTAAAACGTTGAAACACCTGCATTGTACATCCAAAAACGCTGCTGTTTCCTCCAGCGCCCAGAGGGGTCACTGTTGGAGCAGAAGGGAGATGATCCTTCATTCTGAATATATGTACTGTTGCTGAAGGCCACACTTTAAATGGATGATCCTCAAGCTTGTGTTGACTCTATACATGTGTGTATAATGGGTAGTGTGTACTGTGTGTGTGTGTGTGTGTGTGTGTACTCACACAGCTCTCTCTATGAATGATGCTGAGGATCCTCTTGGCAGGCAGCAGGAAGTCGATGAAGCAGCGCAGCCCGTCTCCTCCGTACTGACGCTCCACCACGCTGAAGAGCTGCAGCAGCACCGTCGAGGCCGTGGCCCCAAACGGCGTGTAAAGGGACGACAGAGTGCTCTGGATACAGCTGTCTAAGGACTCGGCGTCCTGACATGTGAACACACACAGAAAAAATGGCTTGTTACAGGTCTCTCAAAGTTGTACTGCTTTAACAAGGCTTTAAAATGTAATTTTTGTGGGTGTTATTAAGTATTCTTCAGAAGGCAGGACTACACCCCTGAGACTCGAACCTGGGTCACTGCGGTGAAAGATCTAGGGAATTATCGCTCCGCTACCCAAACGTGACAATTTTTTTGCTCGCAAGCTGAACATCAACAGGTTCATTCAAGTGCAGCGAAGACTTAGGGACTTAACGTCATTGAGCAGTAAAACCCCCAAAGCCAACTGTTCAGTTGGAGCCACACAATCTTAGCATAGCTTTCATACCGACAACAGAGACGAACGTCCTTAATTCCGTATAACCCATGTATTATTATAATCACACCCCAGCATTGTCATTATTTGTTTTGAAGGTGGCAACCATGTGGCTTTCCAGCTACTCCTGGGTGACAAAGAGGTCACGAACACTGTTAAACACACACACACACATACATAGTGTAGATGTCAAGAGGTTGCAGGCCACAGCCAATACTCTCGGCTGATGACAAAGGAAACACCTGTCAGGTGACGTCATGGTCTGGACAATAACAAAGTCAGACTGGAAAATCCAGCAGTGCAGCAGCGGATCTGAAAAACATCGGGCTGCTCCGGGGCTCAGCGTGTGATTGTGGCTTCCTCTTGCAGCACGTTAACCCTGATCCACCTCGTCTCCAACCTTTATTGATAAAGAGCCAAAGGTGGAGTTCATTCAGACGTTCACTTTTGACCCCGAGTGAACTGGTTCTGTCACTGCTGACCAGTCGGCTGCTGGAATGGGAACAACCCACCGTTACCTGCAACCCCTTTCCACTCCAACACCGTGACCTTCAGACAGAATGCTTCCTCCAAGCCAGAGGTTTCTCACACTCCACACACACTGGTCTGTGTGTGTGTGTGTGTGTGTGTGTGTGTGTGTGTGTGTGTGTGTGTGTGGTGTGCATGCCACAGAGAGGAGGAACACGCACTGCTATTTACTGGAGGAAACGCAACAATGGAAGGAAAGCCAATGCACATATTTTTAAAACGTCTCAGAGAGCGGCTCTTCAGGTTCTGTCAAGGGCAGGGGACAAAAGAGCTCCCATGGAAAAGTCTCTTTGATCGAGAAGATGTTTACAGAGCTGAGAGTCAAAACACCGAACTGCGGACATACCTGAACTTCCAACTACAGCTCACTCACTCACTCACTCACTCACTGATTCAAACATCAACAAACTCACTCAAATATCAGATCAGTCTGATTATTATTCAATAAAATCTCTTACTAGGCTCATAAAGCTACTGACAAGCCAGATGATGTAGAGATCTCATTAATTTACTCATTCATTCACTCAATCATCCACACACTCACTCATGCAGCTCATTCAACCATCAACAAATTCACTCGAATAGAAGATCAGTCTGATTATTATTCAATAAAGTCTCGTGGATTCATGGAGCTACTAAAGGAGCAGACAACCTATTAATCTCATTCACTCACATTTTCCTGGTCACAATAATTCATATAATAATCTGCAATCAACTTACAGATCTAGTAAACAGCCAAATAAGTTACAAATGTCATTCACTCATTCATCCACATTCATTTTCCCTCTCACGGACTCACTCAATGACTCGTTCAATAATCTGCACACTCGCTTAACTAATTATTAATTATTTTTTATTAAGTATATCAATCAATTATCAACATAGTTGATACATTTCATTCATTCATTCATCCAGATGCTCCCATTCACTTGCACATTTACTCGCTCACTCGTTCACTCACTCAATAATTTATACATTAATCTACAAACTCACTCACCTAACATACCAGTTAACTAATAAACCTCCCACAGGGCCAGATAAGCTATAAATGACACTCACTCATTCATCAACACACTCTAACTTACTCAATCATTTGTTTGTGCTCTAATTAGTTTACAGTTTTATTTAAACTACACATACGTAACCACACAAAGTTTGTCTTTCTGTTATTGTGGGGACTTTACACTGACAAGACACTGACATACTGAAACTAATTGATTCAACATCTAGCATTTGGTTCTCACATTGAGAAATAAACTTGCACATACACACACCCCACTTTCTCTCTGTTCTGGTTATGGTTTCCATCTAGAACACACACACACACACACACACACACACACACACACACACACAC
>JAVSBU010000078.1:4167016-4183535 GCA_033118015.1 Loricariichthys derbyi | reverse complement strand
GGGGGGTGTTTCTGGAAGAACATTTTACCTTCTAAAACAGGTCTAAGGATGCCACTGCTAGTCACCTGTAACGAAGAGGCTGTGTTCAGCTTTAACAGCCTCTCTCGTGGGATCTTAGGGCGGCCGTGCTGCCGTTTGTAAGCGGTTGGCGCCATTTAGCGGCACAGCGCTGTATCACACCCTAAATTAGTTTCCCCTGTAACTCCTTATAAAAGGCAGGGTCAGATGCTGGAGCTCTGAGCGGCAGTGTGGCGCTTGAACCCTTCACGTGAGGATCTCATGCAACTAGAAGCTCCAAGTCTGGCTTCTGCCTTTTGAGTGGCGTGATTCAGCGAGGTTAGTCGGAGCACTTGTTAATCTATTATGCTTTATGTTACAGAACCTGCTACTATGGACCGAGGCACGTCCCTGACGTAAGACCCAGAAGGAGTTAGGGTCACCGGCACCTCCTGCCCTTGGTAGAGGGTAGGAGGAGTATGGGATGGAGCACGGAGGTAATTCAGGCCTTTATAGACAGAGTAGGGTCAGGCTATTCCCTCTGCTATCTCAAGGCCCCCTGAGGCACTCCCGGGGAACCACTGTAAGCCTGCGAAGGTTCGGCCAGAGGTGGTAGGCACCACCAGCCTTGGAGTACAGGAGAGGCTCCCCAGTGTGGACTAATGAAGGGTCCACAAGGGGTGGACCAGCCCGGCACTGGCCCTTGGCAGTGGTTCCTATAGAGTGGGTGTGTCTGTAGGCTTGGGGTATTGGCCTTCTCCTGTTTTGCGCCAGCCGCAGAGGGACGTGTCCTCCATAAGGTCCAGTGCGCCCTAACCTCCACCGATCCCAGCGGTTCAGCTGGTATGGCTGTCTTTTGTTGGTTTTGTCCTTGGTTCTGGTTTGCTTATGTTTATTTAATAAATATATTTGTTTATTTTATGCTGTCTGCATTTGGGTCTTTATCTCTGTTTAAATCCTCCTTTCGCGTGACATCACCATTCACCCTTCTAACAGCTTTGGTGCATGATGCGGCATGATTTGAGGTTTTTCTCCTCCAAACCTGAACTTTTGATTGTGGACTGAATGCTATGACCTGGATCAATTGTCACTTTGAATGTTGTAAGAGTGCTTTCAATTTCCCAGAATCCCTCAGTGCTTTGGAAACACACACACAGGGATGTGCCATTTGGCATGGAAAGAAACTCTTAGTGGAGCTTGGTGGTGAGCTAAAGGTACCATGTGAAGGGTGTGAGGAGAATTTAAAATATTTCATCATGAGCACAAGACCCTGAACCAGAAATTCCCTCGGGAGAAGATGCACAGATGGGGGCACAGTGTGGTGTGCTAGCTCCCTTTTTAAAGCCCAGCTTGGTATTTCTGTTCCCTTCCGATTCAATTTACTGTCTTTCATGTGTGTAACTGTAAAAAACATGTTCATCCATAAAAGGAGAAAATTGGTCACCCAGAAAAAAGACTGATTGTTTGGTTTTGGATGGGTTGAGCTTCCCAAAAATGGTGTGGCATATTGATGGTAATGTGAGTGTGTCACTGCCTCAGATAGTTAATACTATATTAATGGTGTTTTTGGAAACTAGGCCAAGATCACACACTTATCCACACTGATTGAGCCAACTTCATATGAAATGATATTAGTCATTGTCCGTAAACACCCAAAATGGTTTCTTTTCCGATGGAGAAGTTTTGTAAATGGATTCAGCCATTTGGTCCATCTGGAGGAGAAAATAAAGAGCTAATTACATCAGATTGATGGTGCTTCCTTTGTGGGCTACCAGTGACCCAACATCAAGCAACAACAATGAATTAAACATTTCCATGAGCAGAGTGCTGCAGTCATGACTAGAGAGAAAAGAGTTTCTAATACAACTTTAAATATCTTGATTTCCTGATCCTGAGTTATTGTTCTTCAGTTTTCTTAGTCTCTGTCCACTATTCCTGCTGAGGGTTGTAGTGGCAACAGGCTGAGAAAGTCAACTCAGACCACAGATTCCAGCTTCTCTTGAGGGATTCCTAGATGTTTACAAGCCCAACTGTGTGATGTAAGCCCTCCACGGAGTCCTGGGACTTCCCTGGTGGTCTCCATCCATAGGCATATACCTGGAGCAGCTCAAGTGGAAACTAACAAGTGAGCATTCTTAAGATACACCTAGTCCACCTCAACTGATTCCTCAGAAGTCCAGCAACCCTGCATACGAACCTCATTTCTCTGCATTGTATCTGCTGCCTTACTCTTATGGTCACTGCCCAAACCTCATGATCATAGGTTAGGACAGGAACATGGCCTGCCCAGTAAACAGTAAGATATATGCAAGGTCTACACTTGCAATAGAGGCACAAAATGGGAATTTCATTCAACAGACAGTTCTAATTTAAACTAGCTTGTCCAAATGTTCTGATTTGGCCATCACTCTCCTAATACAAGTATTTTCCTGCATATTTTTTGTGCTTGTCTAATGCATTTTAAAAGTCTGTCCAAACATAGCATGACCCTCTGCCCAACTTCCCTGCTTCAGGTCAGAACACAACTCCAGTAGCAAACACAGATCAATAAAGCCATTGATCATGTACAGACATGCTTCAGCACTCACATCTACCATCAGGGTTTAGTGCGGCGGCTGGACAACCCTGGATGAGAGAGCAACGAATAAACATTAGGTCTCATCTCAAACCCTACAGCCACCCACCAAACGGAATAGCAATAATACAGGAGGGTAAGAAAATAATATTTAATATGTAAGAAAGAAAGATAAACGACAATATAATAAAGAAACAAGATGAAAACATGATACAAAAAAAGCATCAATATTTTAAAGGAATGAAATAAAAAAACCACAGACAGGGAGAGAATCCTAAAAAGAGAGAAATACATAGAGTGATTGTGTTAGTGTGTGAGAGAGACAGTAGTGGAGATGATTTGTTGGCCTGCTATCTGTCTCTCTCTCTCTCTCTCTCTCTCTCTCTCTGTCTTTCTCTCTCTCTCTCTCTCTCTCTCTCTCTCTCTCTCTCTCTGTCTGTCTGTCTCTCTGTGCTAACGTTACAGGAATGACTCTCCTGGGTGGGATGAAAGGTTGTGTGATTGTATGGAGTGGTAATATGATCTTTGCTCTGTGTGCACTGACAGATTTATTTACATTTCAGTCTTTCGAGCCAGTATGAGAGCCAGAAAAAAAAGAGAGAGAGAAAAAAAAACAATGTACAAAAGGCGTCAATATTTGTATTGATGTAATGGAGTTTTGTTACTGCACTGCAGGGTCAATATAGTACAGCCATCTTATCTTATTATATCTATAATGGCAATAGTAATCATGTGACAATAAAATAAAAAATAGAGTATATTTAATGAAATCAAATAAAATAATTACAAGACAAAAGTTATTTAAAATAAGAAAGATGGGAGAATGAAACAAAGCAATAGAATACAGATTTAAAGTTAATAGAGAATAAAAAGGTGAGGAATTATATTTAATACAAAAGGTAGGCTGAAATAATAAATTAAGAATACAATTACAAAGCAGACAAGAAAGATTAAGAAGGAAAAAAGAATGGCAAAGATACAGATAAGGAAAGAAAAGGGAATAAGAAAGAGGACAATTATAGGATTAAACGAGAATATAATTACAGAAAGAAAGAAAGAAAGAAAGAAAGAAAGAAAGAAAGAAAGAAAGAAAGAAAGAAAGAAAGGCAAAGTAAAAGGGATATAATACAGGATTAACAATAAAACCAACAAGACAAGGAAATATGTTAGAAATAAGACCATATAAATTAGGGTTAAAAGTAAAAAAAATGACACATGAATGTTTTATTGTAAATACATGAAAGAAAGATAGAAAGAAAAAAAAAGAAAGGGTATAATACATGACAAAAAAGGAATGTCAAGATAAAGGCTAAGAAATTTAATAGGAAATAACTACAGAAATAAGAAAAAAAGGACTAAAAAGTAATAAATAAATGAATGGCATGGGTGCAAAATTTGAGAAAACTTTTAGGAAAACAATGTCATAAATAAAAGAAGGAAGAACATGACGAAAAAAAGAAAAAGAACACAATATAATATAGGATTATAATGAAAAAGGAAATGCCAACAAGCTACATAAAGGGTGAGAAAAATAGTGTTTCATTGTAAATACAGAAAGACAGAAAAAAAGAATGAAATAATGACAGAGAGGAAAGAAATGTAAATGAAATAAATTGAAATGTACCAGAATTAAAAGGAGGTGATAGGGCTATAAATGGAGGATGGTCTGAATGATAAGAATGAAAAAAGCTTGGAGCTGGATCCTATCCCAGGGACAAGTAGCACAAGGTGGGAATGCATTAAGAGTAGCTGCTATTTGCACTCATTCTGCACAATTAGTGAATGTTTACTGCATCTGCTGCTTTCAAAAAAGAATGTGTGTCACTGTTAGAATTCACATCATATTCCATTATGTACATTATAATGTTTCCAGATGTAAGACACAGAGAGAGAACACAAAGACAGAGCTAATAAACCCCGACAGCCATCAGGCCTGCAAGTGTGAGAAAGAGTTCTGCTCATTTAGGACAGGCCTATTTACCTCAGCGACCATTAAATATGAATTAAAAACCGCACGGACCTCTTTGCCTCTAAAATGTCATTACGTGTCTTTATGGCAAGTGATTGTTGAATAAGCATTTCGCATCGTCCCCAGGGTGTAGGCTGTAAGAGGTTCGAGGGGAGGGGAGGAGCGCCATGGGGCAACTGCCTGCATTGCTAACAGAGAGGTCTGGAAAATACGCAAGGATAATAGCCTCTGAAATGGAATTTACATTAGAGCCCAACTGAGTGGACCACTTTTGCCGCCGGCCCTCTGCGGTGGTGCGAGTGCATGTGATTGTGAGATGGCAGGCGTTCTGGGGTTTTTTTTTTTTTTTGTCTGCCTCACTGCCCTCAACTGCCCAGCTGGGGAAAATGAAAATGAAATTGAAGCAGGTAAAGGGAGTGCACTACTTACAGTAAACATCATCTCTCTAATGTCTCTGCAGTGTTTATGAAAGACCCCTTGTTGCACATTTTAAAGATTGGCCTCCCATTGTGCGCTTTGTCCTCCGGCCTGACAATAGGTGGTGACAGGCTGTTAGAGTGGTTCAAACTTCTGGGATCTCCAGACCTGGTGTATGCCAGATGCATTTCTTAGATAGATTAAATTGGCATGGAAGTGAAGGAGGAGATCACAACTCTCAGTTCGTCTGAGTCCCATTTCTTTAGCGTGGCATCATTAAAACCTTTTTTTCATGAAATGAAAAACAAAACAAAACACAAAGTCATATAAAAAGTGTGTTTAATCAGAGGGAGGTCAACAAGAAAGTGTTTCAAGAGTGAGAATAATATTAAATAGGAAATTATTAAAGATAGAAAGAAAGAAAACATTATTCAATACAATATAAGACTAAATTTAAAAAAGAATAATGATTAGGTTAAATAGTTAGAAAATCATTCTTAATTTGTATTACATGAAGAAATAATAAAATAAAGGTCATTATAATACATGGCTAATAAAAAAATAACAAATATTCAAGGCTGAAAAAATCCTTTTAATATAAATTCATTCACTCATTATCCACTTACCCTTTCAGGGTCATGGGCAAGCCAGTGACACAGGGCACAAGTCAGGACCAACCCAGACAAGACACCAATCCATCATCTAATCTCTTTGGAATGTAGGAGGAAACTGGAGTCAGAGAAAACCCACGCAGGTATGGGGAGAACATGCAAACTCCACACAGGTGAAGCCCAGGGTCAGGATTAAAGCTGGGATCTCAGAGCTGTGAGGCCGCTAACTACTGCACCGGTCTTAATATAAATTGGGTCAAGAAAAAATAAAGAAAAAATAAATTAAAAGATAGCGCGAAATATTACAGGACTGGACGTTTCCACTAATGAAGGCACAGGAGCTGCTGGGTGGTGAATTTGTGTAGCTGCTGCTTTCCAAATTTAGAGATAAGAACATAGTGTAGTGCTAGAAAGGCAGAATTTGTGCCTGCAGCTTTGTTGACTTGGTCAAAGGATTTAGGACCAATGACAAGTGCCTTTGGGTGAGGCTTTAGGCCGACTATCATTGTATGACCTATTGCAACTACAAATAAAATTGCCTGTCATAAAAATATCCTTAAGACGGCTGCTTTAGTGACGAGAAACTTCAGGCAGGGTTTTATAAAATCGTAATGTGACTGCTGCTAATAGACTATAATGGATTATACAAAAAGCACGACCCATACAAATGCGATAGTGGTAATTGTGACCCTAAAGGGAAATGTCTCCACCTGTATGGAGTTAACCAAAAATTATAGACTGTATAACATAACCGAAAACATGAATGCAAAATACTAAAAATTCTATATTGGGCAAAAAAATTAGCCATGCATTCAGGTTACTTGTGAATAAAATCATTTTTGTGGTTACAATAGACCCTCCATCCTGTACCTCACATGCACCCATCTGCACCCGTCACTCACGCGCACAAAAGGTTCGCGGGTCGGAGCGTGTGCACCTGCGCGCCAGCAATTTGCTGCAATTAGCGTTTCACCGCTCGTTCCGCATTGTTCGTCTCACCAGGAGGCGCTGTGCTTTTTCTCTCGTTCTTTAAGGGTCGTTAATGGCTGACCCCGTCATAATGAAAGAATAGCTCTCTAATTAGCCTCCACTCCTGAGCATGTCCACGAAGATGAGTTAAATGAATTTAGTTAAAATAAAGAAGGAAAAACGAAGGGGGTAGGAGTGCTAAAATCTTAATTTGTACATTAGCATACAGACCCTTTGAATCAGAAATATCTTTTTTTTTTTCTAATATTTTTTTTAATCACCAAATGAGTCAAGGCTGTGTGTCACAGTTTAGATTTTTCTCCAAGAAGTTTTATTGCAAAGCGCATTTTGCTACAATCATAGTTAATCTGTGGAAACTCTTTTGTTGTGATATGAAAATGGATGAGTGTAATAAATCATTCTAGTTATACTGTGGACTCCCTTTCTTATTAGTGAGCTCTGCTATTTACACACTTATTTGTATCACTTTCATAATATAAACTGTACATTTCTAGATTCTCCATATTCAAACAGTGGCAGTCGAACTGGTTATCCTGATTCCTCGGTGACTCTCAAAATGACTCATTTACAGGTTTCTGCCTCCAGCGATTCAGTTCATCAACATTCTGTCCTGCTGTCCATAAAAAGTAAATAGAGAATTGGTTTGATAACTTTGAACAAGAACATCAGACATCCTAAAAATGCTCTGGAATGCAAAAACTAAGCCAGGGCTTATTCTCTAATAAGAAGCCGACCTCATAGTCATGTTCCAAAATCCAGTAGAAAGCAAGAGGACAAACAAAAGGTTTTTTTAGCAGAAAAAGTTCATCCTAACATCCATGTTTTGGAAATGTATATATGCTGTACCTTACTAGGAAAATTACTGTAATATGCTTTGTTACTGTACAGTGTTAATTGGTAATTTGAATTAAAACTGTGGTGTCACAGTGGTTAAGGTACTGCAATATTGAGAAATAGGTCCATGGTTCGAATCTCAACACTGCCAAGCTGCCACTGTTGGGTCAAGTCCTTAAACTTGGCATTGCAGCTTGTTAGATTCAGTCAGGTCATTCTGAATAAGATTCTGTCTTCTGTTCCTGTTCAATAAACTGCAAATTTTTTAGGCTTTTCCAAAAACATTTTTTAAATAATCAAAAAACTTTCTTTAGAGCAGAAATCAACAATTATGATTAAGCTATAAAGGAGCATTCAGATTTAACAAAACACCTCATTGTTTATATATTAAGTTTAGTGGTCATGTACAAATCTAATTCCAATGAAATTGGGACGTTGTGTAAAACATAAATAAAAACAGAATACGATGATCTGCAAATCCTTTTCAACCCATATTCAACTGAATACACTACAAACACAAGATATGTAAAGTTCAAACAGATAAACTTTATTGTTTTTTTTTTTTTTTTTTTGCAAATATTCACTCATTTTGAATTTGATGCCTGCAAAACGTTCCAAAAAAAATTGGGACAGTGGCAAGTTAGGGCTAGTAATAAGGTTAAAAACTATATAATGATGTGATTTCAAACCCACAAATTTAAAATGAGTGAATATTTTTTAAAAACAAAATTATCCGTTTGAACATTAAATATTTTGTCTTCGTAGTGTATTCAATTGAATATGGGTTGAAAACTATTTGCAAATCATCATATTTTGTTTTTGTTTGTTTTACACGTCCCAATATTGGAACTGGGGTTGTAGAACTATTGTTGGATCAATTTTCCTTTCAATCTGCACATGTGAACTGCTGATGATTACACACATGGTCACTGTACACACTTTACGTCTTCTGATCTATACAACAGAACACACACACACAGGATGTATACGTTATACACTAAGTGTGCTATAACACACAGTGTCGATTAATCAAAATCGCAGCAGCTACTCCAGCTCAGGAAACTTTATCAGCGGCAAAAGGACAGCCCTCATTACTCTCTGACCCTACATTATCTTCAGTAGCTGATTGATTGGGAATAATCCAGCCTCCATCCAGGATGGTGCATCCAATTTATTTGGCTTGCCGCGGCCACTTCTTTTAGCCCACTTAAGCGCCTTTGGTTTCTAAGGAGGCCATTGTTATTTCCTCCATTGCCTAGCAACTATCACCAAGGCCAGCACTCCACTGTTGCTGAGGCAAAAACACTTCATGCCTCCAACTTCATCCATATCTGTGTTTTAGTCTAATTTCAACAGGCTGTTTCACGGCGTGGCCTCTGCTACCCTGTACACTTGTGGTGAAGGCTTTTAATTTAACAGTCCAATATGATCAAATGAGTTGCTTGAAGTATAGGTGCTCGAGCCGTGAATTGATATAGAGTAACGTACCGGTGGAGGTGGAGGTGGAGGGTGGGACTCCTGGGCTGAAAAAAATTCTTTTTAAATCAAAGTCTCAGTGACGTCATTTTTTAAACACAATATCTAGAATAGCACCTGTGTGCAAGGGGGTTGTGTGACTGTCAGCTTTGAGCTAAAACCATAACCCAACGATACGCGCCACGAAACAGAGACGTTTCTCGCCAGCAAGGCCATTCCGCCATTTTTTTGAAGAATTCACTGGTATGGACCCCCTGGCACCTTCAGATTTTTGGCTGCTTTTTATTTCCTCAACCTATTAAGAGACAGGTGCATTTTTTTTTCTTTCTTTTTTAGCCTTTTCGTCCAGCTTTTGAGTCACGACGGGACAGGGTGAGTACCAATTTTTTTGCAGACTACCAATGTGAATGTGCTCCCTAAAGAATGTGGGCACCTTCCAGTAATGTGTTGATAATGCATTTATGTATTAAAGGTATTGAAGATACACAATTTCTGAGGGACTCAAGCTAAAATCTTCCTGCTGCAGGCTGGAAGTGTTGCAACAGATTACATATAATTAATACTAAAAGCAAAATGTATAAATGCTAAACAATTCTGCCTGACCTTGAGAGTGAAAAGAAATCTCCGAATCAGAGTTGGAAAATGTGACAAAGATTCACAAGAAAGAAAGAAGATTCACTCAGATACGTCAAGCCATCTCCTCTTCGTCCAGCTTATGTGCAGTTATTCGACCAAGAAGTGCTTTTAAGTATGGAGACGCAAAAACTTTGAGGTATACATAAATGTAGGCTGCGTTCATCAAAAGAAGGTGCTAAAAAACACACATTTTTCTTCTTTTTTGATTAAAGATCATTCTGTTTAAAATGGGTTTTGGGTAGGTGCAATAATCTCGTGCAAATCCAAGGATACCAAATCCCGCCAAACTGCGTAAGGAAACTAACATGGCTTGATGCGGCTTTACGTTCAGAGCTTTAGTTCCTCTTATACACAAAAACATAATAATTTTATGATCAGATGTTTAAAGGCCAATTTTAACCCCATACAGGGAAATAAATTGATTAATATTCAGTTTTAAAGGAAGCATTAAATTCTGATTTGAGTATTAAATCATATGATAATCTTGTGCTACTAATGTTGTGTACCTTGAAAATCTATTTAATGTACATATTCAGGCCTTCGAACCAGGATTTTATGCTGTGGTTTATAATAAATTTGAACTAATTTGGGAGAAATGTGCCGAAAAGGAGTGCGCTCGAAAATAAGGAATCACTAGGCTACCTGAGTATGAGATATTTCCAAGACATGCTCAGTCTATGGTGGTTTGGAAGACTAGTGATTTTGTTGTTGGTGTTTATGCAGACAACAAATCCTAGTCTCTCTTACAGCCCTGAGCCCACCAGCTACTTTAAAGTCCAACAGCAATGACACTTGGTGTTGGTTAGACAGAGTACCTTAACGTGATGCTGCCCCCTGTCGGCCAAACTGACCAATACCAAGGTTGTCTTTTCTTTTTGTTTCAAAATATGAACAATATCTCACTTATATTTACATAGGATGAGACTACAGACCATACAGAAGCTTGAACATCTCAACAAAATGTCCCACAGCTACTGAAGGAGGACCTGCGATGAACCGGCGTCCTAACAGAAGAGCATGTTTGCCTGCACCCAATTCTGAGATTAAGATCAAAACCTTAACAGGAAATCTCACAAGGAACCAAATGTAAAGTTCTCTAAAATTCATGTGAACAATAAACATTGAGTTGTCTGCAAATTTCCCTCATAGCGAACCATCACTCTCGGAATTCACTTGGTGCAAACACGGGTGCAGGACAACGGTCCATCTGCCCAGGTTAAACTGTGTACTGCAGTTCACTGAAGCAAAGGTCAATATATCCATTTATAACTAAGCAGCCTCAGTGATATTGTTTCTTTTTCAGGACAGACGACAGATTATCTAGTGGGACGCTGAAGGCCAGTGCTTGTGCTTTTCCGAGTGGGAAAGCAGTTTTCTGCCAAATCCAAACCCTATTAGGCATCCGTTAAGGTATAACCTCCTGAGAACCAAGTGGGAAAAGTATTTTACAGTTTCTGTTTACAGGTGAACAGAATGTCCATTAGAAAGGACGTAAATGAATGGGATGGGTCTCAGAAGGATATGTGGAACTTATGATGATGTCAATGTTTTTCTGTATCAAGTTACACCTGTTTCTCAGAGGTAAGAGCTGAAAACAGCAGTTGCTCAGATCCTGTGTTCAAATCTTGGGCTGCAGAGTGAAGCTCGGTAGGTCTGGTAAGCTACCGTGGTATATTGGCACAAAAACCACAAACTACAAAGATCATTAGACACATATGAATGTGTTCTTTTGGAAACTCAGTACTTTACCTTCTTGATTCATCACAATCATTGACGTAATCTTTGTGCTTACAGGCAGCTCCAGCTTTCTCCAGCATACACCTGCAGTAAAATCTCTTGTATGTGAGTGCCGTGTTTTGACTTCACTATTAAACCAGAGCAGACCTGCTTGGATGTAAATGTGAACGCTCAATAAACAATTATTGTTTGCGACCTGGTTCCTGTGTCAGCTAATTCCTGACTCTTACACTATAACACAATTACACTCCAGAAAAACCTCTTAAAAACCCACAAATGTGGGTTGGATTCCTCAACATGGCATAAATCTGTAAAACATACTCACATTAGGTGAAATGATTGTTCCAATGGCAGATATCTTGCATCACTGCTCAATATTTTTATAGAAATGCATTGAACTGATCAAATAAACTAAGTGTAAAATAATACAGCTGAATATAAATTAAATAACTTAATTTACCCAGGTGTCATACCATCAACTATTGTACCTTCAAAGGGTGTGGTCTACCTTTAAATCTAATTTAATGTGCTGTACAATTATATAATAATGGACCTTTTTTCAGTTCCTAAAAGAATCTGGGAGTGGATTCACAAGTGTCTTAAGAAGGAAAATTTCTTGAGTGTGTCCGTTTCTTAAATTCATTCTTAAGAAAAAGATGTCTTAAGAATTATTTTCATCTTAGCCCTTTTCTTAAGAACAATCCTAAGAACAAGTGGTATTCTTGAAAACATGATGTTCTTCAAAGTTCTCTTAACCTTACGATAGCCTCATCCTTATCTTAGGTTGTAAGAGTGAATAAAGTAAGCATCAAAATATAAACTTTAAATAGTTCACTATATGGGACACACTGCAGTAAATGATTTTTGTTGCCTCTTTCTCCCACCATCACCTCTAATTCTTAAATTAAATTGCTAAACGCTCGGTTTGATGTTTTTGCTCCATTTTGCCGTCCTACGAGCAGACTGAAGGACACGACAATTACAAAATTTGTCTTGTACCTTATATTATAAGCTGTAAAATTCAGCATAGCCTTCATAAGAAAACAATTAAGATCTTCTTAAAACCCTAAGGAAACAAATAAGATGTTGTTAAGATATTTTTCAAGAATTGCGTTCAAGAACATAATGGAGAACCTTTTCAAGATTTGATGATTCAGACCCCTTCTAAGAGATGGTTCGATAATCATTTTTGGACATTCTTCAATGACAATGGTTAAGGTACTGGACGTCTGACTGGGAGGTACAGGGTTTGTGCTCCAGCACTGACAAGATGCACCATTATATAGAACCCTTAACCTAAAACTGTGTGGATTAGACACTGTAAAACTGTCTCAGCTGTAAGTCACTCTGAAAAAGAGTATCTGCTACTAAAGTGTAAATTGTATATTAAAAATAAAAGCTTAAATAGTTTTTTTGTTTTCTCTAAAACACCATTCTGAACAATTATATTATACATTTCATATTCCTGTACCTTTAGTTTAAGGACCTGGGTCAAGTAGTATATCTTTGAAAAGTGATTAAGAGACACAAAAACATCGCTGTTCCCTTTGCAAAGAAATCTGTGTGAGCACAGCAGGCTGCCGAAGGTGTAGAGACCGATTTAGGGCTTATGTTAGGAAAAAACATCCAAAATCACTTGCTATTGTATATTTAATTACCCAATATGGCACAGAAGCTATTCAGAGCCCTTCACAGTACCAGGTCAGCTTCAAACAGACTGTGGATATCATGGAAAACGTTTGATATTTTTGTCATTCATTGCTGAAAGTGGAACCCATATATTCTATAGATTCATTACACATAGAGTGAAAAATTCAAGCCTTTATTTCTAGAAATTTTAATGATTGTGGTTTACAGATAATGAAAACCCAAAATCTCAGAAAATTTGAATATTACATAAGATTAAGAGTCATTACACACAGACAAATCCTAGACATGATCTACAAATGTCACATTCCTCATATCAAACCTCTCCTGAACCAGAGACAACGTCAGAAGCTTCTTACCTGGGCTGTGGAGAAAAAGAACTGGACTGTTGCTCAGTGGTTCAAAATCCTCTTTTTAGACAAAAGTAAATTTTACATGTAATTTAGAAATCAAGGTCCCAGATTCTGGATGAAGACTGGAGAGGCTCAGAATCCACAGCGCTTGAAGTCCAGTAGGAAGTTTCCACAGTCAGTGATGATTTGGCCATATCATCTGCTCGTGTTGGTCCAGTGTATTTTCAGAAGTCCACAGTCAACACAGCCATCTAGCAGGAAATTTTAGAGAACTTCATACTTAATTTTGCTGACAAGCTTTATGGAGATGCTGATTTCCTTTTCCAGCACCTGCCCACACTGCCAAAGGTACCAAAATCTGGTTCAATGACCACGGTGTTACTGGGCTTGATTGGCCAGCAAACTTGTCTGATATGAACCTCATTGAAAATGTATGGCCTTTTATCAAGAACACGATGAGAAACACCAGAGCCAACAATGGTGACCTGAAGGCTTCTATCAAAGCAACCTGGGCTTCCATTCTGAAATGTTTCACTCTGCATGTAATTCATTTATATAATATATGGGTTTCACTTTCTTAAATGAGTGACAAGAAATATTGAACTTTTTCATGATATTCTAATTTTTGAGAGGTAAAAGTAATAGCCTACGCTGTTCGCAGATGGGAGTTTTACTTACACAAAAATGTTCTGAGGGTAGAAAGGAAAATGATTGGTTCAGAGAAACAACTAATCTTCAGTTTGATTGGTTGTTTCTCTGAACCAATCATTTTCCTTGATTCCACCTCATCTTCAATTTGATTGGTTGTTTCTCTGAACCAATCATTTTCCTTTCTGCCCTCAGAACATTTTGTGTAAGTAAAACTCCCATCTGCACCATTTTATGGTACTATCAATAAAAGCTTTAAGATTTTCAAATAGTTAAGCAAAAGGTACTTTAAATGTAAAAACAGAGTTTGTTTTTGGATTACTGGCTTACATCAGTGTTGGAAAATGATTTTTAGATTTATAGATTTATTGATAGATTCTTTATAGATTTTAAAGTATTTTACCTAAATGGCATTTGACTTATTTCAAGGGATTATGCCATTCAATACAAATACACACTAGTACAAAGTAAAAACACGATCATGTCACTTTCTGCTCCTTTATTGCTTCAGTAAAGCATGTGATGTCATTTTATGCAGTGGTATAGCAGACAAGTTCTTCTTCTCTGGATGACCGTTTCTTATTGAGGTGGCAGGATGGATTTGGTCTTGTCAACCATGAACTTTATCATGTCCTCAAACTGGGCTTGCATGGAGGCAGCCAGGGGTTTGATCTGATCCTCTATGTTGCTAGACAAAGGCTTGAGCTGCTCCTGGATCGTCTCTACCATGGGCTGTAGCTGGGCTTTGGTCTCCTCGATGTAAGCCCTGCAAAAATTAAAACGACGGTCATTACCATGGTCTACCAGTTTTCCATTTCATCATCAACCTAATTGTGACATTAGGTGATGTTTCGTCTCTAAGGTGTGTGATTGAGTTAAGGCCAGGGTTCTGTGCAAGCCATTCAGAGTTCAAAACCATTTATTTTTAGGCTTGGTTTCTAGACAGCTGGACAGGAGGTCGATAATCACTTGTTCATCTTGTTCACCTGTTTGTCTATGGACCATATCCTTTAACATTGAATGTGGCTTAGAACACAGATCACTATGTAGAACAAGTATCTACATACTTTTGGTCATATAGAGTACATTTCTATTTTCATCTGACAGGTTTTTTTATACAGGTCAACAAAACATGAGGTAATGCTGCTCTGAAACTTACTTGGCCTTGTCAGCCAGCTCAGGGGTCTGAATGGCTTTCAGCTTATCAGCAAATTCCTGGAAGTACTTGGTGAGCTTGTCAACCTCAGCAGACAGATCAGAACTTGCTCTTTTGACCAGGCTTGCCGACTCCGAGCCTGTTTTGGAGAAATAACCGATCTTATTACCTGATTGGAACTCACATTGGATAGTATTCGTCCATGATAATGCTTATTACAAGTCAAAAGTGATTTTATGTTATAGAAATCATACCAATGGCCAGAAAAACAATGAGAGCGGTGATCAGGGAGAGCTTCATGATTGCAGACTGAGCAAGAGATACCTAGAAATGTAACAGATACAAACAAGGATGACACTTATTTAACACTTCAGATTCACTCTGGTCAATACGATTTGTTAACATAAGATTTTAAGAAAGTCAATTTAGTGGATCCTCTGAAAAGGTGACAAAATTAAGAAACTTAAACTCCTGCTTATAATTACTTCCAACAGTAAAGAAGAGTCGCTCTTACCTCCACTCCTGGATAGAACTTTCTCAGGAGCTGCACCTCTTTATACTGCTGGAGGTTGAAGCTCCAAAGGTCGAATGATGATGTGAGTTGATGCAATCATCTCCAGGAATGATGTGCTGGCCACCGAACCTTGAGGTTTCACCTGACGCTGAGGGGATTGAGTCAAAGTTCAGTGATTGCCCTCTGTTTCAGTGATGTCATCTGTTTAGAATCAAAGCATATATATTCTGTATTAACTTATCAGAATTGTTATTTCTGGAATTAGAAATATTAGACCACTGAGCCACCTAGGGTTCCTGGTTACATTTTAATTAATAGGATCTAATACAGAATCGAATCAGGATGGATTGGATTGGATTTATTTATTTATTAAACGTCGCATGTCCTTAGTGGGAGGAAACAGGAGTACCTGGAGTAAACTTGGGACGCTCCACACAGGTGGGAATTTGATTAGCTTAAGTAATTAATGAATAAATCCTCTTTGATTAAATAATAAGTCGTTTATTGACACTGATGGTAGGTTAATATTTCGAATGTGGTTTCATGGTGTTGTAAATACAGACATACCGTGCCTTGCGAAAGTATTCGGCCCCCTTGAACTTTTCAACCTTTTGCCACGTGTCAGGCTTCAAACATAAAGATATAAAATTTTAATTTTTGTGAAGAATCAACAACAAATGGGACACAATCATGAAGTGGAACAAAATTTATTGGATATTTCAAACTTTTTTTAACAAATAAAAAACTGAAAAATTGGGTGTGCTAAATTATTCGGCCCCTTTGCGTTAATACGTTGTAGCGCCACCTTTTGCTGCGATTACAGCTCCAAGTCTCTTGTGGTTTGTCTGTATCAGTTTTGCACATCGAGAGACTGAAATTTTGGCCCATTCTTCCTTGCAAAACAGCTCGAGCTCAGTGAGGTTGGATGTGAACAGCAGTTTTCAGCTCTTTCCACAGAT
>JAVSBU010000078.1:4123202-4137719 GCA_033118015.1 Loricariichthys derbyi | reverse complement strand
TATTTAGGTAAAGGCGGAGTCTTTTATTTTGAAAGGGTCGTTCAGCAGTGGCCATCTTTGTTTGATTCCTATCATTCCAGCTGTAGGACGTATATTCAATGGTAAGTACTCATATTTTAAAAACATGTATCCAGGTTAAAGAGTTTTAAGAGTTCAAAACATTTTATGAACATTTAAGTACGTTTTTAAAAGGTACATGTACAGTATGGGAAAAGTTATTAAGCATCACTACTTCGTGGGAAATTCACTTAATGTGGGTGGGTCTGGAATGGATCCCCCACGAAAATTGAGGGAACACTGTAAATAAGTAGCTGATTGCTACTCTGCAATCCTTTATAAAATTCATATTTTGAAAAACAGATGACTGGCTCTCCATTTGAGACTTGATGAAGTATAGGAAGCTGCAGTACAGATAGGTATTGTACTTTACTTTACGGGAGCAGTTGGGTTGGTGTTTAAAAAAAAATAATAATTTCCTCTTTTTTTACTGTTGTTTCTTTGATGTTGTTTCACTGCATTTATCGACTGACGTTTCAAGATTGTTGGGGGGGGGGGGGGGTGTGGGCAAATTGAATCATTTTGTACTAGCTGTGTGATGTAACAGAAGGCCTTAATAAAACAGATGTTGAAAAAAATACTCTGACTAATTATTCATGATGTAAGTTTAGTTTCATCAGTAATGTCACCCCATCACTTATAAAGTGCATGGAAACCTGTTGTGCAAATCACACTTCTTGTATGTGAGTTCTTCTTTTCACTCCACATTTGAACTTTCTCAGCCTGCACACACACACTCAGGATCAGATACACAACATTTAAATTGATATAATTTAGCAGACACACTTATCCAGAGCAATTTACAATTTTTACAATTGAGGGTTAAGGAGTCAACCTAAGCAGCTTGACATAGGTGGGATTTGAACCCTGGTTCTTCATGTTCATAGTCCAACACTTTAACCACTAGACCACCAAGGTCCTGTTACACCAGAACCATTTCAAAGTATCACATCTTTAATTTAATGTTAATGTTTAATGGTTATTATTCTTTAATCACCCCAAACAAACTCTTAATGAGTCTTTGGCACACCAGAAGTTGATAAAGTTTGGTCCCACTCACAACTAATAAGAGACTTTGTGGAGGTGCAAGTGTTTAATCCTGGTCTTTTTAACAACATGAACTTTCCATGATTAAGGGTGAGAACTAACTGAAAGCAGGGTCAAATCAAGAAGGAAAATGTAAACCAAGGATTAGAGGGACTAATTGCCCATCATTTGTCATTGATGTTAATTACCCTTAATTGGGACTCAGCATACACTATATGTTTCTATTTGGGGAGGAGCCTCACGGTGGAGCTTTTAAAGTGGTAATACTGTTTAACACAGTAACATCACGAGTGACTTGTCCTCTGATGGCGTCCCTCTGTTTTCACTTCTCTTATTGTCAGAGACAATTTGCTTTCATAGCACTGACTTCCGTTTGACATGTGTGATCTTCCCGACCATTCAAGGGGTCATTTTGGACCTGACCAACTCCTCCCAAGCACTACGCCAGCTAAGCTATTATCATTGTTCATGTTTCTCAGTATGAGAGGTCGATCATTCCCTTGAAATCTTGTGTTCCATGATTTATGACATTCTTAATTTGGTTAAATCACAATCTTCCTATTATTTTGTAGAACTTTCTTCCTTTGAGGCAATTACCTGATGAACAAGTTGCTTCATGACTCATTTTCAGGTACCATTGCACAACTGCATATTGTATCTACTGAACAGCAGTTGCTTGTCCGGCTGGACAGGGGCTGGTTAGTGTGAAAGGAGGCCACAGTTCAGTGGATTTCTCTGGCCAACACCTGGTATCACTTTATTAAATCTCTTCTGTCACGACCCCCGAACACTCAAGAACAGCGGGACCGTTGGGTCGGCCCCCATGGACATCAAGGCTGCCTTTGAAGGGGGAAAATGATGCCCCGCATTGGAGCCTTCATGATGACTTTACCAGTACCGTGACCCTTGCGACCTTATGCCCCCCCCCCCCCCCCTTCTCTCACCACAGCTGCTGGCCTCCACCAGCCCATGCAGTACAGAATGCAAGTGAGACAGCAGAAAGCATTGGTAAGGCAGAGAACAGCAAAAGGTCAACCGGTGGTCAGAAGTTTTTATTGGGATTGAGAGGGAGTGAAGGAGGGAGAATATGTTAAAGACCACCGTCTGAGAATTTAACTGCGGAGAATTTGGACAGCCTCACCCTCACCACGTTAAGTACAGGTCAGGTTGGTAACAGAACAATAAGTTTTCATGAAGAGATCAGTTAGATGAATCATATTTTGTGTGTATACTTATTTGGTGTCGTTAATAAAAGTTCAATATTTTAAGCTTTACTGGAACAAAATGTGTTTGCCAAAAAGTTGCATTAAAAATTCTTCCCTATTGTATTCATGATCTTCCTCATTTCCTGTTCTGGGTCTTGTTATCTTCTGGTATACATGGGGATGACATTACCAAAGCCACACTCTTCGAGATGTATTAGTGCTACGTGTTAAAAATGTTCCAGTCTTTGCTGCATGGGCTTCCACAGAGGAGCATTGAAAAAACACAAGGTTATCAGCAGACATGACCCTCAGTGCTACAAAGGTTCACCGCTGCTATAGCGCAGTCACAAGGCTTCCCCATCGGGCAGTCCTGGTAGAGAAATTTACAACATGATCACATGACCGAAGGCCTTGGGTAAAAATGACCATAAACACTGTATAATGGAAATGGGGTGGGGCAACAAGCAAATCTGTTATACAGCCCAGTATTTTGCCTTGTTAAATTCATTGGTCACAGTTGCTCTGCTTGATGATTTATAATGGCATGCTTTCTCTTTGGTGGCCTGCTAGTGGTTTCAAAAGTGTTCAGACGGAATAGGTGATCCATTTAAAGAACTTGACTGTGGTGGTGGGGAACATAATGTAAGATCTCACACAATTAAAAAGTCTCCACAACAGGAAGATCAGTTGTGATCTGAAAACAGTATCAGTGTTTTGAGAACATACTACATTGATTTGTCCAGGTCACATCGACTCTGACAGGCGCTTAACCCAACGATAGTCCAGACTGGATGCTAAAAGTTGATTTATTTGGGAACACAGTAGAATGGCTGACAACAATGGCTGAAAAATGCAATCATCAGTTATACAGTACTGGGTTGGATTTGACCCAGTGGACTCTGTGTTGTAAAATATGCAAAGACAATACTTGTGGAAACACAACAAACCTGTTCAGCCAGGAAAAGCACATAGGTGCAACAACTCTACAGAAAAAGGACTGAATTAACAGGTTGCTGCTGAGAACGACATCACTGATGCCGGGAAATTTTATCTGGAAAAATGAATTTGAAAAATGATGCCCGACAAAACGGTAAAAAACAAATGGACCTAATTAGCAAGTCACAAATAATTTTCTGATATACACAATATTCAAACAGACAACTTTCCAAAACATATGATTTTGTCACATATGATATTCAGAATCATATTTGATTTTTTATTATTTTTTATTTAAGTAATAAAAAGAAGTCCTACAAGGTGTGGTATTAATTATGTTGTGGACAAAGACTTTTTTTTTACCATGACTGTACATTAGACTTAAAACCTTGATCCATCCTAAAATCATGATATACCAGAATCCAGAAGACTGCTTTAAATGAGCTCTTTATCTTTTTTCTTCTGTTAGTTGTCTCTATAGGCATCTTTTTATGGAGCTGACATTCCTGGGCTGGCCAAAACAGAATCTCTTGTTTAGGAGCCACCCTCTCTTCCAAAGCCCTTTTTTTCATCATCCTAGTTTTGGAGCCTGAGAGCAAAGGTCAAGACCCCCTCCAGCTTCAGAGACATGTCGGGTCATGCTAGACACATGCAGGAGTGATCCCTGTTTAGTTCTGAAAACACCCTAACTCTAAACCCTAAATCGGAGCAATAATCATACATTTACATCAGCATGCTAATTTTTTGCCTCACTGGATCAGTGGAACTACAGTATATAAGTGCTTAATTAACTCTTTATAAGTCTTTTTGAAGTTGAACAAACATTATCACCTGTGTTTTGTACTTTATTAGATTTACAAACCAGGACGTTTCAAATAACTCTGCTCTATGAGCTCTGTATTATAGAAATGATGAGAGTAATAATGTTTCTTAGCTTTAAGTCAGTAAGACTTTTACGATTTTCGCAGAATCAGCATTAGTGTCACAGCGACTCCTGCCATGAACTATAACTGGGAGGTATAAACAGGAAGATAAAATAGGGGAAGACTCCTAACCTCATTGCAAGACCCCTCCAAATATACAAACAAATAACTAAATAAATCTGGAGGTTTCTGGCTTGAGGTTAGCAACCCCGCAGGAGGTCAGTACAGGAACAGATAAATCTCAGTTAAGGACGCCATGATTCTCTGCGTTTAACCTCTTAATCAACCCCAGTTGGACAAAGGAAGGAGCGCACGCTTAAATTTCCAAGGCTTATTACAGCGTGAAATATTTACTGTGAAGTCATTTAAATGGATGGGAGGTTTCTATATGTGAAAAGTTATTTATTGGCTATAAAAATACACAATAAAATACACTGACTAATGGCTTAAATCAGAATATAATCCTTGTTTATTTTAAGAAAATACATTTTAATGCTCATTTTCATTAGAGCTCATTTTATGAAAAAGTACAACAAACGATACAAATGGAAGCTTAAAAATGCAATGGGATTGAAAACTGGGCAATACTTGTGTGATGTCGCATATGAAACTCCTTACTGTATTTATGATTCTGTTTTTGAATTGTCTTTAAACAATATAAACCCTTCATAAGTTATGTGGTAGGCTAGGGGTTAAGATACTGGACGATCAACCAGAAAGTACGGGGTTCGAATCCCACCTCTGTCAAGCTACTATTGTTGGGTCCCTGAGCAAGGCCCTTAATCCACAATTGCTTAACTCATAAGATTGTATCAATTGTAAGTTGCTCTGGATATGGGTGTCTGCTAAGTGATGCAAACTGTTATTCTGACACTCATTATTTAACAATAACTCTACATTTTGAACTCATTTAACCCCTTTTTATCCTGGTAAGAGTTGCTATTAAATGTGATTATTTTTAATTAATTAAGTCCTTGTGACTTTTTAATTCATATAGACATAATTTCTATAGAGGATAAGATAATGGAGTGGCATTTTTAGACCCTGCAAGTATGATGCTTTGATACAGCTGCAAATTCAGCTACTTCCTTCACACTACAACCTTTGTCACTATTCATTTTGCCATCATTAACATCTGCATTGCGTCCCATTTTCTGCACGTTGAACGACACATTTAATGCTCCCTACCACCTCTTCTCAATCTATAAATCCTGTCACACACCCCACAGGTATTTATAGCCTGATCATCCTTGTGCAATGCCATCTAGTCATCATCTGAAGGTGACAAATTTTTTGACTGGTGAATATTTTCCTAACCAGTCAAAGTAGTTTTATATGAAGAGTGTCAGGTTCCATGCCAGACTTGCACAAATTAACACGGGCAGTCTGGCGTGAGCCCGATGTCACGGCTGAATCCAGCGAGGCTTTTCATGTTTTGCACATGCACGATCGGCAGCAGCAGGCACACAAATCAGCCTCGCATATTGGATTCAGTTGTGGCACTGTGTTTAAAAAGTGAGTTGTACTGATTAGTCCTTGGCAGCCCATCATTAAGGTAAGGTGCGATTACATCTGTTGGCCAGGCGACCATACTGATTCATCATGGCTCGCGTTGCCGGTGTGGGGTGTTTTTTGACGGGTTTTTAGTTGACGTGTGGCTTCCACGTTTACATGCTAGGCATGTCCCGAGCTGGTGCACTCATGGCACCAGAGAAGGTGAGGGACGAAGGTACCACCCTTCCTTTGAAGAGAGATGGTGGAGTAAGGTCAGGAGGCCTGAGGTTCAACAGGGTTTAGAATGATAGTGTAGGGACAGGTAGCTTCACTCTGTGCCGCCTGGACCCCCTAAGTACCCCCTGAGGTCCCTGATACTGCAGGTTAGCTACTGTATGCAGTTCATTACTCTGGGCCTGTCCCCACACTGCACCCTGCTGGGCCTCTCTTGGGTCTCCCCTCCATCCCAGTGGTTGGCTGATTCAGTGCATTCAGTTGTAAAATTGGTTCCACTAGGTATGGTTGGCCGGACCGTTACACCAGCCGTAAAACCTGGTCCACTTCAACTTGGACGTGTCCTAGTCGTCACCACGTGCCCTAGCCCCATTGGCCTTTGGGGGATGAGCTGTTTTTGGCCTTTTTGTTTTTGTTTTTGGACTTTGTTTGTGTTGTTTTGCTTTTGCTTTTTTAGTTGCCTAATTTTATGTTGAATAAAGCCTACCCTTATCCATGAAGCTGTCTGCGTTTGGGTCCTTCTTTTTTACACCTTGACTCCCATCTTGTGACAAATATTACTGAACTTTGTATTAAAATGGTGACATTGAAAATAATTTTAGTTTTTAAAGTACGAGCAATCTGATTTGAGTAAATCAACTTCAATGCAAATAACTCAAATAAACGAAAGCGTGTTTCTTCTATTTTATTTCAGCACACCTGAACAGAGGGTTACAACACTTCCAACAGAGGGTTAAACTGCAGCTGGAGGGAGGTTTATCATGCTGGAAGTCAGCTACCAAATGTTTATCGTAAAACAGCCCAGCAGGTTCAGAAGGCCATACACTGCGCTGCCGTTGCGTTACCTAACCATTCTTTCTGGATCACGTAGCCTTATGTGTTAGGATAGGGAGCAATGACTCGTGGGTCATGCAATGTCAGAAGCCCAATAAATCTTCCAGTAAACTAGTGGCCTTTGGATTTCCTATGCTGTCCTGTGTCCATGTTTACCCCCGACTCCATTCTTAGACTGAAGATCGCCAGTTGCTCTGACCATCCGTCATCATGCAAATATTAAATGGGCTTCCTTATTCATTAAAAATTATATACACTTTCTTAAAACCTGCACTGTATAGAATTACACTAGATCACTGGCCTTTGTCAGTAAAATCATATTGATATAGGACTGTAATTATCTGGTTACTGATAAACTTCTAACTAACGAATAATCCATTGCTTTCTTGCCATTACTTAGCTATATAAACAATACTCAATACATCAGAATTCATTCAGGCATCCTTAGAAACCTGATCTATATAGAGTTACACTTAATCACTGGCCTCTTCTGAAATAATGCCCTCAGTCAGTACAACCTCAGCCTGCAAAACAACCTAATAGCAAGTCAAGGGGCTAATTGGACAACAGGTAGGGTTACATGTGACAACAATTAAACCCAGCTAAAGGGCACCAATATGGCCTCTGGCACTAGAAGGTCTGCTCACAACAGGGGCAGTCATAAAAAATGACATTTATTTCTTTGCTCACCCTTCATCTGAAGCCTATATGATCAACGTTCCACATTCACCGTTTTATTATTATTTATTTTAACCTAATTTCTAGTAATTTACCTATGTGTAAATTCAGAACCAGAATTTTGCTGATATTGTGGAGAAAACAACACCAAGTCAACACACTACAGGCAGAACGATAAGTTTATGCTCTCATTAGATTTGTGAATTAGATTAGAATTTTAGGGTAAACATTAAAAAATTCATTATTATAACAGAATATTATTAACAAATACACTGTAATCAGAATTAAAAGGTTTGTTGTGTGACTTGAATTACAGTACAAGTTAAAAGTTTGAACACATCTTCTCATTCAATGTTTTTTTTCCCACATTATAAATTAATACTGAAGTCATCCAGACTATGGAGGAACACACAAGAAATCATGTACTATATTTAAAAGTGTTGCAAAATATCTTTTAGCTTCTTCAGAGTAGGCACCTTTTGCTTTGATTCCAGCTTGGCATTCTCTCAATCACCTTCATGAGTACAGCCACCAATAAATTGTTTTCCAAGAGTCCTGAGGGAGTTCCCAGAGGTGGTGAGCACTTGTTGTTGGATACTTTCAAAGTTCTTGAAAAGTTTCCTTAAAGTAATGATGGACTGTGGGTTTTCCTTTCATTGGTTTAGTCGTTCTTAACATAATATGGATTAGAACATTACTTCAAATAGAGCTATTCACTATATAGGAACTCTAGATCTTCATAACACAACTGTGGGCTCAAACACATTAAGAGGGAAAGAAATTAACTCTTAATAAGGCACAGCTGGTAACTGAAAGCCTTTCCAGAAGACGACCTCATAAAGCTGAGTGAGAAAATACCAAGATGTGCAAAGGTGCCATCTAAACAAGAGGAGCTACTTTAAAGAATCTAAAATATAAAACATATTCTGGTTTGTTTAACACATTTTTGTTTACTAAATAATTCAATATGTATTTCTTCATAGTTTGGGTGACTTTAGTATTAATCTACAATGCAGAAGACTTAAAAATAATGAAAAACCAATGAATTAGAAGGTGTGTCCAAACTTTTGACTGGTACTGTAATTCAACACATTAATTTCATGATATTATGTTACCTAACAGCAGGAACACGACATTTAATGCAACTACTGTGTGTAATCATTTAACTAATCAGTTAAAGACAAGAATTTTAACCAGATAAATATACCTCTGTATCCAGTTTCTAGTGCTGAGCCAAGCAGCGGTTCAGACTCAACAAGATGATCAGGAAAATAAAAACCAAAGAAGCAGCCAGGCAGGGCAGATGTAAAACAGAACAAAAAGCAGGTGTATGGGGATGTAAAAACCTGATGAATCAGAGTGTAAAGGACTGTCTGATGGTGTGTGCATGCAAAGAACGAGGGAGACTCGACTTCAGATTAGCGGCAGAATTTTATTATGAAGAAAGCAGAAAGAGGGACCAATCAGACAAATTTTCAAGAGAGAAGATATTCAGAAATTTCAAGAGTACCTGCTCGGTGTGGCTCACACTGCCTGTAAGTTTGGGGGTGGCATCCTGACAACTGACTGACACCCTTAGCTTCTCCATAAAAGCCTGATGATGAAGGTATAATGGTGGCCCTGGTCTGAGTGAATGGCCTCAAGGGATACCACAGTAACAGAACACATGCTGGAATGGATCCTCTTCCGTACAAATCATGGTGAACATAGTGTGGCGGGAGATCAGTTGGGTGTTGGGAGAGATCAGTGATGAAGCCTAGGGTGATTTGAACCAGGCACTCTGGATGAACTTTGTTTGCAGAAGGAGTCGTGGCCACTCTGCCTAGGACAGCTAGAATGGAGGTGTGTGCCCAATCAAGTTGTCTTAGGGAACAAAGTTGTCTGGGGAACAAATTCTTTGCCAGGAGGACAAGAGGGGGGCGGTAGGGCTTAGTTGAGATCCTCATCAATATCACAGTAAATAATGTTCACAAAACAGGAGTCAGGAAAAACAGGCTCAGGTTCAAGGGGTGTATAGTGGGTTCAGCCAAATGCAGCAGGAGACCAAACCTGTTTATAGATTTTTTTATTTGGGCTGAGAGAAAATAGTCAAATTATAGTGAGAGAAGAGAAGGGACCATGAAATTTGACAGTTTTTGAGCTGTATTTGCAAATGGTACAGATGGTATAAAGGGGACCTCTGCGTCCTCTAACCAGTGTCTTCATTCTTCCAGATCCAGTTTTATAGGCAGTAACCATACATACATGGCATACCATGCATTGACCATACAGTGCCATAGTTCTGTTCTTTTGGTGTGAACTTTTGTGAAAAGAAAACTACAGGAGGGAGGGTCTGTGAATTGCCCTGAGAGTACAGCCTCATTGACGTCCAAAATGTCCACCTCTGAATTGAAGTCGGTGATAAGTGTGTACCAGAATGGGCCACCCCTTGCTTCTAACCATAAACTGTCAGGATGACAGTAAGAGGCTGAGTTTATTGTTTAGTTTTGATGCAACTTCCATTTTTCGATACCTTAAATCTTTTTGTGGTCATAAAGTTCTGCTCCCAATGAAGTCGTAACTGGAAAGCCATTGTCTTATCTGCTAGACAGGGTCACAGGAAAGCTGGTGACGAGCCGGTGACAAATGAACAACCCTATACAGGGCACCATTCACACACACACACACACACACACACACACACACACACACACACACACACACACACACTAAGGCCACTTTGGAAACACCAGTTAACCTAACACACGTTTTTGGAAGGTGGATGGAAACCAGAGTATCTGGAGAAAACCCATGTGGACACGGGGAGAACATGCAAACTCCACACAGGTAGCATCAGGATCGGACCTGGGATCTCTGCCCCAACTGGAAAGCCAACGCGGTCCAATTGGACTGTTTGATCCACAACCGTTGACCAATAGGCGCGGCGGTTTAGCTTCACACCACGCCCCAAAGGCGGACGCTTTGCCCTTATATGGTGAGCAAGGCCATTTTAGGCGCGCAGGAGGCGGGGTTAAGAGAGCTGCGGCTGGTTAGTGTCACTTTCACCAAACTCGGGACTGCGATAGAGAAGTGACAGCTGGCGGATGAGCTGCACGTAGCTTAGCTTTCGTACCGCTGAATAAACTTACTGATAACATCGTGCTTGATTTGTGTTAACAGGCCGCGCGATTTGTGGACTGACCTTTTTATGGTACCAGGAGATGCGCATTTATATCCATGACTTCTAACGCGGAGCTGCTTTGCAGAAATAAACTTTTCCAAAGTGACAAGTCGCATCTGTCCATGACCGTTTAGGACATTTTGGACGGGAAACTTGTGGACTTCACACAAACACCATGTCATTACAAACATCTCAGCAGTTTGCAGACTTGGGAAATTAGACAAGGACTATAAAAACTTTTCTGGAGGGTGATTTCAATTCCCTGCGCAGAAACTACGCAAGACGCACGGCACGGATTTCTCCCATCTCCGGCGTAAAGGAGTCCCGTTAGTGCATCCGACTCCCAGCGCTACGGGATAGCATGGCAATGGTAGTAAACCAGTGGCAGGAGAGCATCGCAGCCGATCCCGGCTCTCAGCTGCAGCTGTGCGGTCAAGAGCCCGGCGGCGCACCGGCCACCCCGTCCGCCTCCACGCCGGGGAACGACGCGCTGAGCGCGGACAAGCTGGCCAACGTGGACTGCATGGTGTGCGGTGACAAGTCCAGCGGCAAACACTACGGCCAGTTCACATGCGAGGGCTGCAAGAGCTTCTTCAAGCGCTCGGTTCGCCGCAACCTCACTTACAGCTGCCGCGGGAACAGGGACTGTCCTGTGGATCAGCACCATCGGAACCAGTGCCAGTACTGCCGCCTCAAGAAGTGCCTCAAAGTCGGCATGAGGCGTGAGGGTGAGTGCAAGAGACCACGGCAATGCATTCATAGTTCTATGGTAAATCATAGAATTGCGCATAACTGATAATGTTTGTTTTTTGCTACTTATCTAAATTAAACAATCACTGTGAAACAGCACGTGCCTGCTAAGTATAAGTTAGTTGTAACTTTTTCTATAATTATGAAACTATTTAACTGGTTCAGCTATGTTAGGAAAAATCAATACCAACTCAAAACTAATGATAACAATAGCTCAACTTTACACCCTATTTAAATCTTAATATACTTCTTAAATTCTGTACTCTAAAAGCATTTCATTTTAAAGCTTAAAACTGTAACACAGCACAATTGTTTTACAATATTGTGAAGAAAAAATATTTTAATTAACCTTCTAACAATCCACTCAAGAGAAAAAAATAATTAATTATATTTACAACCCTTTGCTTTCTGATCCTGCTTTCAAAGATTTGCAGATTCCATAATTGTAAAAAATGCATGGAACAGATTTTTATATAATTTCTTACTTCTTTTTTTTTTGTTTTTGATCATATTTTTTATTTGCTATAAATTTGGATGAACGCGGTGCTTTAATTCTTAATGGTTATTTTTTGTTCTCTGCCATTGTAACCAGTCTATGGTGGCTGAGCTTCCAAATTCAATCATATGTAGTTCACAAGTCTTATAGTTTGAACTGTATTGCAAGGCAGGTATCACATAATGTGATTATGATTGCAGCATTTACAGCACCCCAAAACATACAAGCGCTTAGACATCACTAAGGTTAAATGGTTTATGTGTTCTGAGTAAATGTCACAAAGTCATTATATTTCCAATTTCCAATTGGACCCATTTTCACTTTTCTTGTAGGGAATCCTGTTGCTTTCTTATTAATTGTGGTGTTTTGGTCTCCAAACACTCCATCTGCTACCCATGTTGACTGAGCAGCCTGTTTATTGTATTATACATATAATTGATGGGTCAGTTGGTCTGAAAGAGAGACACAACTCTAACAGGCGCAATGCATTTCTTAACCAAACAATCTATACATCTTTATTGACTTCAGTAAGATTCACAGCGTCTGCTTTTTGTTTAAAACAATTAAGGCCATTTAAACATAATATAATTAACATCAAATAGTGATAACAAACCGCACACATCTTTGCCATGTTTCAGGGGATTTTTGTGATTTGGATCAATTACAAGAGGGTTTTGACTTTTAGCAAGTAATCCATTATTAGTAATTATTAAATTTATGATTAATTAGAAATTGTATTTTGTCACCTTTTGTGACAAAACATTTCCTTTTGATACAGGATTGTCTTTAAAACCTTTAAACCATTTCAGAAATGTCTACTTGAGAATTTTCGATAGTTAAAAAAGCCCTGAAGCAGTTCTGTGTGTAATAAGTTGTTTAGAAACTGCCTGATCAAAAAAAGGGTCACAGACTCTAATATTTCATTGATAGCGACACGCATTCGCTGTGACATTGTTTTCACAAGCTTCTTCAAAGTCACAACATTTATTTCGATCCATTAATTCCCCCCCCCAAGATTGATGATGGGAGATTTGGACCCTCTGCCTTCTCCAGCACATCCCAAAGAATCTCAGTGAGGTTCAGGTCTGGACTCTGTAGTGGTTAATGATGTCTCATGCTCCCTGAACCACTTTCTAACAATTTCAGCCCCATGAATCCTGGTATTGGATCATCTTGGAATATGGCCGTGCCATCAGGGAAGATAAAATCCATTGATGGAATAACTTGGTGGTTCACTATATTCAGGCATCAGCTGATCTCATTCTTTGGGCTCATAATGAACCGAGACCTGACCTAGAACTGCAGCAGCAACCCCAGATCATAGCTCCGCCCCCACAGGTGGGGAACTTTTTATTGGTTAGGCAATGTATGTAACATACTTCTCTTTAGGAAGGTAAGAAATCTCAGTTTTTGCTTGTTTTTAAATGTCATAGGCCTAATATTAGTTAGATAATCTAGACTATCAAGGCTTGTAAAATTTGTTAATGGTTTGGATAGGATGAAAATGGTTAGAGCTACTGAGTCTTTATGGGTGTAACGTCTTACACAGTAACTGATAGAGAGGAAAATTATAGACCTAATCATATAATGGTTTTTTGAAAGTTTTGTTTTTAGGTGAAAATGTAGAAATCCTCGAGATATTAAAAAATGTTGGTATTGAATAATAGGCTTTGCTGTAACAAATACATGTAAGGCAATTACATAACTTTGGAAAACAAACAAGAGAGAAATAAAATTTTTTATAAATTATCGTAAACGTTTGTTTGTTCTTTCTTTTGATCTTTGGGACGTTTTTGATTCAGTCAGTGGCTAAAGCCTAAAGTTCTACATGATTAAAAAGTGCTGTGCGTAGTTTATCATATGTGTAAAAATTCACAATATAGCACAAATGACATCATTCCTGATGTCTGAAGGGAAGTTAACGTGAACCGTTTTATGAGGCATCACAGACAAATATAAGAAGTGTTCCTTAGGTATTAAATTTAACGCTTGCATTTACATAACGTGCACTTTTTGGCTTTGCCGTCTTTCGATGGTATTTTTATGACTTGTGTAATGCTGCTCTATGAACATCTAGCCCAGCGTTAATCTCAGTAACTGTGGGAAAATCTTCTGTCACTTTAAATCCCATCAAGACCAAAATCATTTTTTGGGAACGTTTGGTCCTGATGAACCGTTCCCTCACACACACCATATCCGTCTTGCTCTGTCTTTGAGTTCATACATAAGTGAAGCTTCCTCTGAATTATGCAGTGCTGCCTGACATGAAACAGGTAGGAAGCTCCTCGTGTCCATGCTCTGTGCTCTGGGTTACAGCGCTATGGTAACTTTGTTGGACAACTAAACAAATCGTTACTCCGACTCAATTTGACAGTGCGGATTTCATCCTGCTCCATTTATTTCCTACCAGTTTTCAGTCTCCATTCATTCTACATTGTTAAAGATGCCACCTGTTTTATTGATGGGTTTGATATCATTTACGTTGTGATTTGAGAGGAGGGTGGCTGTTATTTGGGTTTAGAATACACGAACTGCTCAAATCAACTGATACATTAACAAAAAAGAAAGTTTGTTTGTTTCCAACTGTAGTAGAATTCAATGGAAAATCCAGCTTAACTCCCAAAAATAGTCTGTGAAGATTCTCAGTCGTCCAGGTCATAGTAACAGTGGGTGGTAGAAGAGAGCAACTGGACTTGCTTGTAG
>JAVSBU010000078.1:4107767-4122749 GCA_033118015.1 Loricariichthys derbyi | reverse complement strand
TGAACAATAACAATATTTATATACATAAACGTATATAAACAAAAGGGGTTTTTTTAAAACTGGGAAAAAAGCAAGGATCAGCCAGGATTTGAACCCCGGTCTCCCACATAATAAGCAAGAACATTACCACCACACCACAGCACCAGTCTCTGGAGTAAAGGGAAATTACCTATTTCTTTCTCATGTCTCTTTGTTTCTATGGCACATCATTTAATTGATTCTCACTCTCTCTCTCTATAGCACTTCTTTAAATTGATTCATAAAAAATCCCCCTGGGGAAAATTGCAGAAAAATAGCGTATAATATATATACAAACAATACAGTACTGTAGGATTCAACTCTATGAAGCTCTCGCACCTGAATATATTTATATATTTATGTATATCATTATTGTATAATGTATTAGAAGGCACTGCCCAAACTGAGTGCAGAATCAAATGGGTGATTGTGCTGTCTTATTCACAAATGTTTGAGCTTATTACACGTAATAAGTGACTGCAAAACGTTAATGTGCCAGCTGTGTTGCGACAGAATGGCGGCCATATTGAGGCATCAGAACGGAATGTCTTCCGCAGTACAATTGTGAGCAAGCTCAAATTTGAGGGGCAGAAATGATTTGCTATTGCAGATTATGCGAACATCTGCAGATGTATGAATGTCTGAAGTACGAAAACGCTGACAGTATCGTGAATATCCAATTTTTTTTGGCACTCTGACAGCACCTTTAAGCTTTTCCGATTTTTTTTGGACTGCAGTCATCCACCTGTGGCCATGTTCGTTAATATCTTTAGGAATTTCCTCAAACATAATGATCACTGTGTATTTTATTTACACAGTGATATCATCCCAAATACACTGCCTGGCCAAAAAAAGGTAACATTCTAATATTTAGTTGGAGCGCCTTTAATTAGGTTTAATTACAGCACACATTCACCGTGGCATCGTTTCCACAAGCTTCTGCAATGTCACAAAATTTATTTCTGTCCAGAGTTGCATTAATTTTTCTCCAAGATCTTGTTTTGATGGGAGATTTGGACCCACTGCCTTCTCCAGTGCATCCTAAAGATTTTCAATGGGGTTCAGGTCTGGACTCTGTGGTGGCCAATTGATGTGTGAAAATGTCCCTGAACCACTCTCTCACAATTTGAGCCTGATGAATATTGCCATTGGATCATCTTGAAATATGGCCGTGCCATCAGGGAAGATCCATTGATGGAATAACCTGGTGGTTCAGTATATTCAGGTATGAGCTGACCTCATTCTTTGGGCTCATAATGTTTCTGAACCGAGACCTGACCTAGAACTGTAGCTGCAGGCAGTGTTATTATGAGGTCTGTTACATCTCCTTCGTATGCATTTATGGTGAATTGGTGAATGTCAAAATCAGCGTTCTCAGATTAAGATTGCATATCCGATCTAGGACCACAAATGAATGTGGCCCAAGCCGGATTAGAAATGATCATATTTGCATGTCCACACAGCTCTGAAAAAATGTTATCCTGATAAAGATAATAATAATAATGCGTTGGATTTTATATAGCGATTTTATATATATTTTTCCAGAACTCAAAGCGGTTTACACGTGCATTATCCATTCATACCATACCATACCTGGTGGTAAAGAGAACGTAGCCTTTGGCCTCAACACTTCCCTTGATTTTGTCTTAGGCAAGGATTGTGCTTCCCTGCAAAAAACACGACTTCCCGATGAGTGCATTATTAATGATCAAGTTCACTCCAGATTCTAGTATAGTTGTGTAATTTGTTGAGTATTTGTATGGTACCCCTTCTGATATCTTCTGAAACCATTCCTTAAACTGGTATGAACTTCATTTATCTTCTTCAACCGTTTTACCATAGTTACACCAATATGGCTTGAGCCTAGAGTGTATTATCTCACTCCCAGTCCAAATAACGACATTCTTGTTGACCTTCTTCTGGCACTTGCCACAAAACCAAATAGGTTCCGCCTCTGATGAGACTGATTTCCTCATGACTGCTGCACTTGAGAATTCCCCAGTGTGGCCTTTTTTCTGACCCTTTAGCTAGGTCAGCTTAGTCACTGAGCTTTCCCTAGACTATGTTTACCTATTACATGAGTTTTGCCAATGTTAAGTGTTTCCTTTCCTTACGGTTGGACTCTTCAGCTTCCTACAAATCAGACTCAGTCCCTGAGCTTTGCCTAGAAGTTGAGCACAATTTTCCATTCTATCCCTGGTCTTGGCTGTTTTGAGGTCTACCTCAGTTTATTCGTTGGCTAAAGAGCAAACACGATTTTTTTCATGAGATTTATTTGGATTACAGTAAATCAGTTCAAGCTCATGGATAAAGACTCTGTCTTCCACATAAAACAGGTTTCAGACAGAAAAAACTCCATGACCAAACATCTGCAACTCATGAAACAGCTCCTGTATTTTCAGCCTGCATCTCCACTGGCAGCCTTTTCATACTTGGCACAAAACTGAGTAAAAACCTCTTCTTGGAACTGCAGAGACTTTAACTTGATTATATAATGTTCAGGTTTGTGATAATGTTATAAATAATAAATAACAGTAGCCTGATATTATTAATAATTAATTATATTTGAGTAAAAGCTCAAACTCGATGTGTAATTGGATAGACCTCCTAATTAAAAAAACTGTTCATGCTAAAAAAAAACAAAAACAGATCTTGTGACCTCTCTTTTTTCCTTCTTTTTTTCTAAAATTAGATATCGGTGTTTGGATTTTTCTGTGAGCAACAGAAGGATGTCTTCATCATTTGAGGAAAACATTTTGTTCGTCTTGTCCGAAAAAAAACTTTGGGTCCATTGTGTAGTTTGTTTGTTAGTATTTTACGCTGCATCAGCACAGTTATTCTTTCTATACAGTGAAGGATGGGTTACATTCTCAGTCTATGTCCTTAAATACAGGTTATAAAAAAGCTTCTGCATACGTGTTCAGTATTTTAAATGCCGGAATACAGATTATAAAAGTGTTTTACTTTTTTATGGGTTGAAAATTTTAATAGTTTTCCTAGCAAAGTAGTCTTTAAGTCCTTTATGTTGATGACAGTGAATAATCTTGTCCGGTAGATATAGTTTTGAGGCAAAAAAGTTCAGTCTGAATTTTTTGCATTTTTGCAGCGCGTTTGGTGTTCTCCTTTAGGTCCCACCCATGTGATTGTTGCCTGTAAAATATTACAGCTATTAATCAAGACAACCATGTGATAAGAGGGTCACTGAAGTCAGAATACACCAATCAAAAGAGGTTCAAGAGGCTTGTCTTGGATTCCACCACAGCGTCACTAAAAGCGATATCAGTTACCCAGACCGGGGTGTTCAGTTAGGTACAGGACGCCGTCTAATTTTCCATGATGTCGAACAGCAACACATGATGATTAAGACTAATCTCCACTTTTATTAAAAAGAAGGTCATGGCCCCTGCCATACTTTACAATCCTTGAGTGACACAGTTGTTCTATTCTAAGAACAGGAGGTGCACATTTTTTTTCTCCTGACTCTGTCCTGTTTTGCCTATGCTCAACGTATGTAACAGTAGATGGAGTTATTAGTTAGACAGTGGCATGGCTGAACAGGTGTTTTCCAAATGGCCTTTGAGCAGACGGTGGCAAAAATGGCCCGTGTTTGGCCCTTGGCCTCTGACTGAGCCATTTGTCAAGGGGAGGTGCGAAAAACCATTCCAATTTAAGCAGCATCCATTTACTCATTACTTACTGATGGAGAGCAGAGAGTAATTTATCTCTCTTATCTCATCTTATACACTCTACATAGCACAGAGAACTCCATATATAATACTGGCCTCCCTAGCTAGACATATAGCCAAGATTGTCTGACTCGCACTGGTAATTTGTTTGGAAAGTAACGGCCATTATACAATAAGCTACTACACACACTGAATAGAAGTTCTTCAAACTATCAGATTACTGTAAAGCATTCTCACCTGTGACTGAAACGTACCTAATAGTTTAATCTTTCGCAATAATTTCTTATAGACTGGGATTTCTGCCACTGCTGGTAGACCCATATAACCATACATTTCAATACTCCTGCAAATTCAGCTACTTCTTTCACACTATGGCCTTTGGCACACCCAAATTCAATCACTCCTTTTGGCAAATCTGCTTTGCGTTTTCCCCACATTCAATGAGACATTCACTACCACTGTACAAACCTATTCTAAATCTATGAATCCCATTGCAGGTATAAGTAGCCTGATCGTCCTCATGTAAAACAACTAAATTTTGTCCCATCTGTGCTGCTTTTGATCCACAGCTGTCCAGCGAGGGCGCATGTCCAGCTCTCAGACCAGTCCAGGCCAGTACCTGGGCAACGGGAACGACCCGTACAATGGACAACCATACTTGTCGGGCTTCATCTCCCTGCTTCTGCGGGCCGAGCCATACCCGACATCCCGCTACGGTGCCCAGTGCATGCAGTCAAACAACCTGATGGGCATCGAGAACATCTGCGAGCTGGCGGCACGTCTTCTCTTCAGCGCCGTGGAATGGGCCAAGAACATCCCCTTCTTCCCAGACCTGCAGCTCATGGATCAGGTAAAGCCGCTGGGTTGCTCTGTTGAACATTGATAATAGCTGTAACTGCAGAGAGCGTTTTTTATCTGCAAGGTTTTCCCAATTGTTGTGCTTTCAGTCAGAACAATAACCTTGATTTACTTTCATCAGTGATTTGGTAGTGGAGGAAATGTGCCAGTCATTTCCAAAGGGGAATTGGCTGCAAATCAAGACAAATGTGCAAAAATGGTTGCAAAAAATGCACTTTCTGCTCTAGTCTAGGATAGATAATGATTTTGTTCCTGCAGTAAAATCATAGAAAGATCTCGCATGCCCAAATGCACTTTCTTACAGTGCTTGTATCCCCATCATCATGTTTTTGGCTCATAGGTGGCGCTGTTACGCATGTCGTGGAGCGAGCTATTTGTGCTGAATGCAGCGCAGTGCTCGATGCCGTTGCACGTGGCGCCCCTGCTGGCGGCTGCTGGCCTGCACGCTTCCCCCATGTCGGCCGAGCGCGTGGTGGCCTTCATGGACCATATTCGCGTCTTCCAGGAACAGGTGGAGAAGCTGAAAGCGCTTCAGGTGGACACAGCCGAGTATTCCTGTCTCAAGTCTATAGTGCTCTTCACCTCAGGTAAGAAACGCCTGTGCCGTTGGTAAGCTTGTGGCAATTGAAAATTGTTTCAAATGGGGTTTTCATTGGTTTTATTCCCAATCAAAAATTTCTTACGCAAAGTTTTGGAGTTTGAAGATCTTAGCCTCAATGTGAAACCAATTTAAAGCCTAAGCCTAAACTGTTATACATATTACTGCTTGTAACTGTTACAAGCAGGCATTAATGATCATACATCGTAGAACCAATATATGAAGGTGCATGATGGTATATAAGTGTAAACAATCATACCTCTGTGGCTGCACACAAGCAAGAGGGGATGAGTCCTCTTGAAAGAAACTCTAATTTCCAGAACAGGCAATGCACGATCACCTCTGAAACACTTCAGTGACTCATAGAGAAAACGTATCTCTAACTGTCTTTAAAAATGATCACACCATCTTAAATCCCCCCCCCCCCCAAAAAAAAAACAAAAAAACAAAAAAACAAAAAAAAAACAAAAAAAAAAAAACTACCATATTACCTGCTATATAACAAATAAAGCGCTGTCTTAAAAAGTGCTTGTTCACTCAAAATATCCATGTTTGTCTTGATTTTAAGTTATTAGGTTATTGGGATTATTTAAAAAATACATAAAATCCAGTTCATCACAGCAGCATCACATACCTGGGGTAAGAGCAACAGGGGTTGAATAATATGAGCATATTTGACATTTGGACAAGCCCAGCTCTAGCTTAGCACTAAAGCTTTGTTGAACTGGAATTTGAGAGCCATGTTCTAGGAGTGCACAGACTGGGGAATATTTTTGTGCAGTTTATTTTTCTGTGGTTGATGAACACATGGAGTTGCTTGGAATCCAATCCAGGCGTCATGTCCAACAATACTCCATTATCCACCAAGCCCTTTTAATGTTGCCTGTGTGCACACAGTGATAGGCCACTAGTGACACTATACACACCCATCTTCCAAACGCACAAACTACGATTTGTGCTTCACACCTCTTTTTTTGTTGTTGTTGTTGTTGTTGCTCTTCAGCAGTTCCCATATCCTTTCCCAGCCCCAAGCTAGGAACGGTACACTCCCAAATACTCGTGAACGCTCTCCCTTGTTTCTTCATGCTTCCATCTATTATTGAAACCAGGCGGGCAGACTCTCGCCCTTCCCCCTTACTCCCACCAACACGCCTGAATTATGCATGCTGAGTTACAGTGAGAAGGATTTGATGCAGCCAGGCCCTGACCTACATAACCCTCCACCTCTTTCCCAGAGGGCTTTGCAGCCCATTCCTATTTCCCCCATCCTCCCGACAGGAGACTACGGCTAGTTGCTTGCCTTTTGCCTGGAGCAGCGGTGGCATGGGCTTCCCCACGACTGCTTGCTCTGTACGACACAAAAAGAACGAGAGAGTACCTGCTGTGATATCGTCGTCCTCATGGGAAACGGGCTCAACGGCACGCAAGTCACCGAATAATGTGTCCAGTCGCTGGAGACGTCTTTATCTGCACTAACATTACAAAGTACAGCGGTAGCAGTTATGTCCCTGTGTGTACCCTGGAGGGGGGACTTCATGTCTCCAGAGACATATGAAGCGGTTAATCTTTTGTTTCTCTGAATCAAAACTCAGCATGATCACTGACTGGCCTGGATTAGTAATGTGTAAACAGGGGAATGAGGCTGAAAGAATGAGGAAGAAGGACACCCTAGTCAAAACAATGTTGATGTTTCTTTAAATGATTTTGGAATTATTTTATTAAAATAAAATTCAGCTAAATTTCAGATAATAAATGGAAACCTCTTTAAACTGCAGCGTCTCTGTAAAGTCTTTTAGTACCCCAGGTCATGCCGTAGCCCAGTTTTGGTCGAGTTGGCTGAATAGCGATGGTCACGTTATCTCAACCCCACTTTTACTGTTCAGGCTCGAGAACTGGGTGTTCTCGTAGAACTCGTTGTTACAGAGTTGGGGGATGATCCTCATCTGACCCCTCACTCCCTCACACACAGCCAATCATGTCTGCATGAAAAGCAGTGCCAGGATTGGAACCCAGATCAGTGCAGTGATGATAAATGTCAATAATATTTGGTGATGTTCAGCCTGGTGTTTGGCTTGAGGTGTTCCAATTTCAGTATTGATTTCGACCAAGAATGTTTTTTTTTTTTGTACTTGCCTACATGCCACTCACTTTATGATCGAGTTCTGTTTTCATGTTTCCTTCTGAGTTCTTACACAACAGACATTACATAGAAGTAGCCTGTGACTGATTTACTTTTGACTTATTTTTTGACACCATATGCCTTTAACCTTTCATTAATCATCACGACATTTTGCTCTGTGATTGAATGAGATTTAAAGTCAAGTTTAACAAGTGACACACGCTAACAGTTTCCATCTATCTCTGCTTTTTGCAGATGCCATGGGTCTGTCAGATGTGGCCCATGTAGAGAGCATACAGGAAAAGTCTCAGTGCGCCCTGGAGGAGTACGTAAGAAACCAGTACCCCAACCAGCCTAACCGTTTCGGACGCCTCCTCCTGCGACTCCCGTCTTTGCGCATTGTCTCGTCGCCTGTCATAGAGCAGCTCTTCTTCGTGCGTCTGGTGGGCAAGACGCCCATCGAGACGCTGCTCAGGGACATGCTGCTGTCTGGCTCCAGCTACAACTGGCCCTACATGCCTGTTCAAAGAGACCGGCCTCTGTCCCTCCACTACAACGAGAACGGGCCTTGACCCCACTCATGGCGACTACATCCCCTAGTACCCATAAGCACCTACTTGCCATTACGACGAGCCAACCGTCCATTCTGTGGTCGGGAATGAAACTCTTCGTGCGGTGACCAGTTGCTGCACAGTGTTTACGATCATCGTGACTCGACTGCGTGACTGAAAAGAACCGAGTCCATTCCTGATTTTTAAACAAACCAGAAGCCATTTAAAAAAGCCGATACCAAAGTGGGTGTCTTTTCTTACCAGGACTGTTTTTTAGAAAAGAAATACTTGTACCTATTGGGAGGGTTTGCAGCTAGTTTTAAAGACAAATAGAGTCCATATGTCAGTGGAGAACTCCGTGCTGAGCACAACTGCAAAAGTTTGACACTAAAGTCAGTGAAATGAGACGGCAAGCAAGACTGAATATGCTAAAGCCTTTGCCAAATGGGAATCAGCACCCAGGATTGGGTGTGCCAGGGAGTGGAAACAAAAGTCTGTTCGTCTCAGTGTTATTTTCTCTGAAGGAGTTCGATGATGTGAAAGAGGCACTTGGTTTGAACCCCATCAGGCACACCCTTCACTCTATGCTCTTTTCAGCTACCACCAAAAAGTTAGCACAGCTAGATAGACACACTATATTTGCCATGTAAGGTCTGTCTATAATGCTTACTGCAAGCTCTTGTTTTTCAGGAAAACGCTGCAAATACATACGTGAATGTCATAACCTCAGCAGAACGCATCGAGGACGGGGCGTATAGTATCGGATAGCAAGTATTTTGTTGTTCCTCTAGCAATTTTATTTCAAAATCCAGCTGTCACGGTTTTAACATGGCACTACGGCTTTCCTAAGAAAGCATGACCGGTTACATTACGTCACAGAATATTTCTATAAGAGTTTCTTTCTGTATTTTAGGTTTGAACAGAAAAAAATTCATAAAATAAAAGTTGTCATTCACGGTTTTTTATGGTCTGCCTAGTCTGAGCGTTTTGAGCGAATGCAAATAAATACACTCTGATTTTCTCACAATGTTCTCACAATTATCAATTTTGCATTCAATTTGAAGGCACTTCTTTGTGTAAACGCTACAAAAAATACACATCTTCTTTTATACGTATTTAAACACAAAAACTTTAGTTCCCGTAATTAAATTAAAATTTTAGGCCCAGCTTTAAAATTGTAAACAAAATGTTCTATTGTAGCTTCACCATATCTTAAGAGTGAAAACATTCCTTTTTTATTTTTGAAGCGTGACAATTAAAATAATTTACTTTTCTTGGCCAAAAGTTTCAACAAAAATAATCTTTAATCCCCTATTAAGAGTCTTACTGAGAACGGAATGTGATAATTCCGTATGATTGCACCCTCTGGTGTTCAAAAAACGCAAGTGCAAAAAAGCATTAGTGATTATGAAATGGCTGCTCATGTTGTAAATACAACAGGAAATACATTGTGCTGTCACATAAAAGGCTGTTTCTCGTCAAAATATTTTTGTGAGAGACAGAGCGCTTTACAGTCAGATGAAATTTTACCCATCTTAAATAGTAAAAGAAAAGAAATAAACACATCAAATGAATTAATGTATGGGAAACACTGCAGTATCTTGGTTATTTAGTCAATAACGGTACGCTACAGTATCATATATAGATAAGTAATTTATATAATATGTCAAGATCCATATTGCATTTCGTCCATTCTATTCCTGCTTGTGCTGGTTGGTGTAGATAGTTGGGTGTGGCAGAGCATTTCTCAGGTCCGGCAGGGGTCCCTTTATCACCAGTTTTTATACAATATATAAAATTGGAAGCCACTCCTTGTATAGCTGCTGGATTTGTTTTTATTGTCTGTTTGATTCCTTTCTCCCTTTTTCTATCATGGCGGTCATCTTTTGCTGCGGCTTTTACGAGGATGAGTTATGCCTTCATTTCAGCGCTGTCAGTCCCAGCCGGACACTGTGACCTCTCCACCTCATCACATGATATGGTCGCTTTCCATGAATATAAACCACATGTGCTATATGGTACACAGGGTGTGGGTGAGTGTGCGTGTGCTGCATTTTGTAGTATAACCCGATAGCCAAGAGTTTCACTGACATATCTTCGGTACACGTCTCCCTTTCACTGCGGACATAAGAATTTATTGACTCCGCAACCTGACGGCCTGACTTGCATTATTTAATGAGACCGCGGCATGTGGCCGACATGACAAATCCAGTGTCGCTGCGTGTAAATCATTCACACGTGGTATTAATAAATCCAGACCCCACTATCGCAAACAAACAGATTGCCATGTTTGCCCCTGACTAAACAGGCTCTCCCGTTTAACCCCAGCCCCTCAATCTGTTATGACATGCTTTCAATTTGCCAAAAATGTCCAAGGATCAAAGTAAATCTATGGGGGTGGAAGGACACGACTCTCACGAAAGTTTTCTCTTTATGCTGAATGGACGAATAAAGCAGTCCAGTGGCTATTGCTTTTAATTGGGACTGTTAGCTTCAAGGGCAAGGCACCCAGACTACTTATCCCAGACTGCAGTGATCAGATCAATAGACCAATTGAACTGAGGTCAATGTTTGTCCGTAAGAGGTCCCGCTTTTCTGGACGGCTATCAAAAGGGTAACAGGGATAAGAGGAGGATGTCTTCTATTGTTTATACACACATATGTGCCTTTTAACGTCTGCATTACGTTCTGTGAAACAGGAAATGTACATAGTAATTTAGATACTTTGCACGTAGTGTTTTAATATAACAAAAAACTAATTAAAACGTATAGTCCAATAAGTGTTGTACTGTACAGTACAGTAATTCTTATCCTCATATCTTTTGTAAAATTTGAAGCACCAATAATGAAAACATAACATAACATAATAATGCTGATTTCTGTCATTCAGACATGAATTAGATGTATATAAGACCGAATTTTTATTGCCTATTATAATTCGTAGAACCTTGAGGTTTAATCTATTACTGTGAACTTATTAGTTGGACAACTTAGTTAATTTTACATATATCATAGGCTGCCCAAGGAGGATTTTTTTGAGTCTCGATTATCCCAAATTTTTCCTTCCAACTGTCGCCCAAGGCTTGCTCAGTTTGGGATTGGCCTCATATATTAGAAGATAATCTAATATTGTAAAATTGCTTCGAGACAATGCTCCATTGTAAAAAGCACTATAGAAATAAATCTGACTTGATCAAATCCAACAGACGTTGATTGGAGGGATGAGTTCATCCAATTTTTTTTGTTGGGCTTCAAAAATAAAACATTTTTAAATTTCATTTTAAACGAGCTATTCCCACAGTGAGCTTCCTCCTCCATGCTTCACTGGTGGGATGTGATCGTGATGTTGGACTGCAGTGCTTTTTTGGTCTCAAATATATTCCATAATTCATGGTGTCCTTCCATTAACACCATTAATCTTGAGTATTTTTCTTGTAGTGGAAATTTGAATGGGTAATTTAGGAACGTCTGGAGATTTTTGCAGGTCCTTTGCTTTTGGTAGATTCTAATTGGTAGACAGTTTGTGTTGTTAATGGCTGACAAACAAATGTTTTTAAAAATAGCTTTAAAGCCTTTTTGAAACTTCTGTTTTCTGCTACTTTTTTTCCAAAATGATCTGGTCTTTTAAGAAGGATAGGTCATCTTTACAAGGGGAAATCTCAATTTATAATGGGAATATCTGACTTCTGGGGCTTAGCATAGCAGTTCCAAGTGGAATACATAGAAATACACAAAGATAGATAGACAGATTTTAGATAAACAGAGAAACAAAAATGTGGATGAATGGCTGTTTAAATGAATGCATAGATAGATAGATGGAACGCTGGACCAAACAAAGTGGGTGGATGGAGGAAAGGTTGGATGGATGGATGATTGTGAGAAAATTATGAGTGGTTGGAGAAATCATACATAACGGAATACTTGTCTATAACTGGATATCCTCATAATGAATCTTTTGTGGTCGATACCTGATAAAATGAGTAGATACGAGTAAGTATGAGTGCATTTGACCTATTAGCATCCACCCTTTTTTATCAGCAAAGACAAATGCTGCTTGAGGTGCTGAAGGGCAGCTGTGCTGTTTCTGGAAAGCCTAGTGACTTTTCTCCCAACCAAAAGCCATTTCACGTCTCAGGGCACACAGGACTGAATGATGACAGACCGAGTTTGAGATGAGAACATGCCTGACCCCCATCCTCGTCCTTTCTTCATGGGAGTTTCACTCCTTACACAATTCCATGGAGATGCAAAGTGAGCATATTAAAGGAAATTCCCTTACCGTAAGTGTGAAAGCTCCAAAATGTGGTTGCATTTTAATAAAAAAACACATCCATACTTTCCACCTATAAAAAAAACTCCCATCTGATTAATATTAACGTGGGAGAAGGGAACTCCAAACCCCTGAGCATTAATATTGATGTGCTGTCCTCCATTTCTGCCACCTACTGGAACTTTCTCAGGGTATCAGTTACAGAATAAAAAAACCAACTCTTTAAACAAGTAATTTACTATTTATTTTTCAACTGTGTGCTTCACAGAGCTGATTGTTTATCCAGACTCAACATTTCACGGCCTTATACAAGCAAAGTGTTGGCACTCTGGGTGAAATTAGATTTTGATAAACTGGAGGGAAAAATCTAATTATGTAACAGTTAAGAAAGTTTCATCCAAACCCTGCTTCTAAGCAAATGAAAGCGTATTAAATAGACATAACATAGAAATAGACAATTAGCTGTTTTTTCTTTTAATGAGATTATCGCTATGAATTTCCTTTTTTTATGAGATATCACTATGAATTGATTACTTTTTAATCATTAGTTTCATTGGGTCTTATCTTGTTTGCTGCAACACACAGTTTAATTGGTCCATCATCTCCCTGCTGAACCATCGCTTTAACAACCCAAAAAAAAAACAAAAAAAACAAAAAACCCAACAGATTATGAGAATAATGAGTTTTTAATGCAAAGCATTTATTTCATTGTGCACTTTTTTCTTATTCAGCGTTTGGGATGCATCTGCTGTCACCCAGTAATGAGCAAAGCCATATAAAGGAGTGAATGAAACACATTTATGTTATTTAGCAGACATCCTTACCCAGAGTGATTCAAGGAATTGCAGGTTAAATCTTTGCTTAAGGACCCAACAGTGGCAGCTTGACAGAGGGTGGACTCGAACCCTGGACCTTCTGGTCCATAAGCAAATACCTTAACCACTAGACAAAACCACACAAATAGTAAACTACCTCTCTATATATTATGCATAGTAATTACAGGACTATTTTGGACACAGACCGTAAAGCCCCATGGTCAAGCAGTGTTTTTATTGTTAATTTATGTGATAGCTATGTGATAGCTGTGTCCATGTAACCACGCAACATGGCTGTTTAGTGTCAAATATGAGAAAGCAAACATGCACTTAAATATTTGATTTATTTGACAGCACTACTATACAATATTTAAATATAAATTAATGTGACCATCATTCATATTATCCCAGTCGGTGGATTTGGTTCAGTGACCCAACTCTAATCAGATGGCCTTACAAAACCCCCCACCCGCTAAAACCCCCATACAATCATACTGTGCGTGTTTCTGGGTCAAAAACATAGATATTTTTCAGATGGTGTATTTTTAGACCTGCCTGTTTCCACTTAGTTTAGGTTCTCCTGTGTGGGCTGTGACTCCCTTCATTCCTCTTTCTGGCTGCTCTGTCCTAAGGCAACATTTGACCCACTAACACATGGTTACATGACCCTCAGGGTGTTGGCGGCAAGAGAAAAATTTAATGATTTGCTCGTCGTATGTTGTAGCGCATTTATACATACATGTACTGTATAAAATCCTATTACCAAAACCTTGTATAGTTAAGGTAATACAGATGTACTAATATTTACAGAAAATGAAGGCTCATACAAATCAGTGTGTACAGGAAAGGTTTAGCTGAAATCAAACGTGTACTGTTTTGCTTAGCCCAAATGTAATCAAAGCAAAAGCAAAGATGTTTGGTATGTGAAGTTCCGTATGTAAGTAATGGAGGCATGTGCATTTTGGTAAAGGAAGTCTCTCTCACTTGAAATTGTTTTCAAGTAAATACAAAAAAATTTCTTACACTGCACATTCTCAATCATAACTATAATCATTTTGCGAAGCTGATCATTTATTAACCCAGTTCTTGTATCATTTACATGATTTTCACGATGTCTTGTTGTTTCATGTGGAATGACGTTGAAAGGCATAGAAAATTATGTCCCATCACTGCACTCAGCGATGCCTCTGGCCTGACTGGACCCTGCACAGACACAACTGGGCATGTCAAACAGTGGCTCCTGTTGGCCAAGATGGGTGCAGGGAAAATGGCAAATGGCTACTTGGAGTGCAGTTCATTACTCTGTGCGAATTCATTGCCGACAAAGAAGGCTGTCATCTGCTGGTGAAAAAAGAAGTCGGACGCTCCCAGTTGTACTGAGACGCAGGAAATGCTATGGGAGTGGGAAATGGGGTCAAATTTGGGGGAGGGGCTAATAAAAAGAATCTAGCACACAAAGCTGAAAGAAAGACTGCTAGCGTTACATGCTAATACAAAGAATGTAGCACACATAGCTAACAGAAAGAATGCTAAAGCTAAATGCTAACGTAACAAATGTAGCACAGAAAGCTAACAGAAAGAATGCTAGAGCTAAACGCTAATGCAAAGGACGAAAAACACAAAATTTACAGAAAGAATGCTAAACACTAATGTAAAGAATATAGCACAGAAAACCCACAGAAAGAATGCTAGAGCTAAATGCTAATACAAATAATGTAGCACACAAAGCTATCAGAAAGAATGCTAGAGCTAAATGCTAATGCAAAGGATGTAGCACACAACATTTACAGAAAGAATGCTAAACACTAATATAAAGAATATAGCACAGGAAACCCACAGAAAGAATGCTAGAGCTAAATGCTAATACAAAGAATGTAGCACACACAGCTAACAGAAAAAATGCTAGAGCTAACGCTAATGCAAAGAACGTACCACACAAAGCTATCAGAACTAGGGTGACCAGATTTTCAAATTTTACCGAAAATGAAAGCAGTGACTTTTAATAAGTTTTTATTGAACAAAGTGCAGCAGCTGCAGAGGTAATATTTGAACATCTAAATAGTAAAT
>JAVSBU010000078.1:4042788-4058910 GCA_033118015.1 Loricariichthys derbyi | reverse complement strand
CAGCTCTCCAAGGTGTGATCACTCCTTTTTAGATGCAGACTAACGAGCAGATCTAATTTGATGCAGGTGTTAGTTTTTGGATGAAAATTTACAGGGTGATTCCATAATTTTTTTCCTCTACTTGGTCTAAAGAAAGTAACTGTTACTGACTACCACTTTTTTTTTTTTTCTTGATTTCTTATATAGTGTTTCTTAAAGCCTGAAAGTTGCCATTTTGAAATGACTTTAGTTTTGTGTCATGTCTGTGATCGGCTTTTTTTTCTAAAAATTAAACAACTGAATGAACATCCTCTGAGGCCGGTGATTCCATAATTTTTACCAGGGTTTGTAGTATTACTAATGATAACATTAACAATAGTAATGGATTGAAATAACCATAATGGTGGTCATTATAACCAAACAATACCAGTGGACTGGGCACACTTGGGTTTACAGGAATTAATGCTGGAGCCCCTGCGACCCTGGAGAGGAAAAAGCAGAGGTTCACATGTAAAATGTGATAAGTAAATAACATTTAATATAAACTTCATACACTTGGCTGAAACTGATATTTCGAATATAAGGGTTTCAAATGGTTTGTCTTTAATTTTTTTAAATTAATTTGTGTTATTTGAGTTTCTCTTATTCTCTAGAAGTTTAGAACTTTTTACCCTGCATGGCCAGCTCCTTGCTCCAAAGCACTTAATCGGCCTTTATATGTGGATTTGATGTTTTTCAGAAAAGCATGGGCTTTCATTCCTTGAGACCTCCGCTTTGGATTCCTCCAACGTAGAGCTTGCCTTCCAGACCATTCTTACAGGTATGAAAAAATACGACATTTTCCACATTATTCCAGCATGTTTATTACAGGAATACACAGCTTCAGAACAGAGTAGCTGGTGGGCTTTCCTTAAGGATACCTGATTCTGGCTAAACATCCTAGTTACAGTAATTTAATTGATGGGTTAGAGCAGGACTGATAACTTGTCTGCCATTAGGTGGCAGCAAATTCCAAGCAACAGACTTTGAAGCACTATAGGAATTTCAGATGTTTGCTGCTATGTCCATATTAACAGGAGTACGAGGTGTTTATTTATTTCTCTATGAATGTATTTGTCTGTTTATCTAAAGAGGAATCTCTTTCTCTTTCCCAGCAATTTACCGCATCGTTTCTCAGAGGCAGATCTCTGGCCGCGGCGATTCCGACTTTTCACCCAACTCCAACGTTGTACCCATTACGGTGCAGCCCACGTCGAGCATGGCCAAGCAAGGTGCCTGCTGCCAGAGCAATTGAGTAGCCATCACAGCACCAGGGGATTGTGGGTAAAAACAAAACCAAAGCCAGGCTGACCAAAAGAGTTGTACAGCTTTTGAAAAACCCTTTTAGCAGCCTCAGTTAACAGTGCAGAAGATTTATCGGTTATGGTCTAATCCAACAAGCTAAGCTTTAACACAGAGGAAAAGGAGGATGTTATTTTTCCCATGGACTGAGTTCTTCTTTATTTGCACACTAATTAGAAACGGCACCAGGAGACCATTTTTGGTTTTAATCACTTTTCTATTTACAAACGAAATGCTGGAAAAGCTTAAATTATATAAGCAGCACCACATGAAATTTGCAGCAGTACTCAAAGTCAATGTACTGAACAGTTTGAGGGCAAAAGGTACCACAATAAGATGGTATTTGTATGTAATATTACATATATACGTTGGGCGTGGTGCTATTACGGTCTCTCATGTTCAGCGTGAGCCCTCCCAAAAATTCCTCTCAACATATAAAACATAAAATGCAGTTGTTTTCCTCTGTCTGCTGCTGTCTGCCTGTATTGTCAATTTGTAAAATGACTCGAGGAGTGAAGCAACCCCTCTATTTATTGAATGCGTTGAGATATGAGAATACATTGTTGGTCTTGTATCCTGATTGATTACTGCTTTTCACTGGGTGGTGTTTGTTAGTCTGCTTATACAATATTTAAGGGTTTATTATTCATCTTCTTTGAATTCCAGCGGGATCCTTCATTTCCTTTCTTTTTTTGTGAATCAACTGTGTAAGTTTCATAAGTTATTTACCTTGTGTGCACCAATCGTTTTTTTTAGTACTGTTTTTTTTTAAACGGCATTTTAGCAAAATTAGGCACATACTGTACTGTTATTTGGGGGTGTTTTTTCTCGTTTGAGCAGATTAGCCTTTAGTGGCTTTTCCGGGTGTTGCCTATCGATATTAGTAATTTAACCTGTTTTCTGTGGCTGGAAAACTTGAGGCAGGGATTAAGATGGAGGTATGATGAAGGAAGACAGATGCATGTTCATCCTCTAGGTGGACGGATTATATTGCAGGACTGAGTGATAGCGGTGTTCCGAGCTGCTCACTGAGGAATTTCTTTTCTACTGGAAGGGGCTTGTCTTACTGTAAGTCCGTATTGTCTATTCCCAATTATCTACCATATGTAACCTGAAGAGAGCGACACTCTGGGGGGGTTCACTTTTAATCGTGTCCCAGTGCTCACTTTGTCTCTCTTATACATGCTTGCCCTCTTCGTCTCTCGTTGTAGTCACGGCCATAGCTTAATGGTGTGGTAGGTCAGGTTAGGGAAATAAAGGGTGTTGTTGTGAACGCTATTGTAACTGTGCTCCTGCTGCATAAGAGGCTTTCTAAAATATTTTTAGTATGGCGATATTGAAATAAATGCAGTTTCAATATTATCACTACAATAACAAACCAAGTCCATTGGTGCTGTTTTGGCTTAAATTTCAGTGCCATTTTGATTTTTCCTCCTAATCTTTTCCTGTCACATTTGGCGCTTTAAACCTTTTCTAAATTTCCTGGAGTCTAAATGAAATGTCTGCCACATGCTTTGGTAAAAATGCCACCGGGTTCGGGCACGCATCTCATCGTGTTAAAACAGCCCTTCTCAGAACAATTGGTTTTGAGCGCTTGTTCCTAGAAATAATTAACGAGCCACTGCTCATCCACCCTCTTAATTGTTAAAGGATTTTATAAGCTTAATTACTTTGTTGGAATAACATTATTTAAACATGCACCTTAAATAACTGCTGGGTTATAGAGTTAATGCTTGAGCTAAACAGAATTTTCTTGGGACTAACCATATGCAGTCAATTCTATGCATCTTAAAACATAGGCACGACAAAAACTTAGCATTTGCGATGCAAATATCATGTTCATAAAATTAATCTTAAGTACTTTTCCACTTTTTTCCACTCCGCATCCGCAGCTTGCGAGAAAAAATGGTACCTTAGTTTAAGTAATGGGAGGAGTTTATTCAGATGGGGGGGCGGGATAATTCAAACGAGGCAAGGAGGAGCAAAGTCTGTAAAGCTTGTTGAATGTCTGCTTTAACACCACTTATGTTTTTTATATGCTGTTTATCCCATTTTCGCTTCTTGACCCTTATTCTGAATTGACCGCTAATCATTATTCATTGTACAAAATATAGGGATAATACAGAGCCTGTTAATTTGCTAATCTATTTTGGATACGTCCATATTATGTGCGACAGGGTGCATAAACACACGCTGTTTCTAAAAATGCATTCTGCGTTCATTCAAATACATTCTGTTGGAGTTCATATCATCCAGTAGGTAGCTGTAGAATGGAAAATATTCTGGAGGGTCAAATTGGAGCACAAATGTGATTAATCACAGTGTAAATGTGTGTTAATGTAAGTGTGATTAACGCAGTTAACCACCTGATGGCCTTAGTTTTCAATATTTGAGATTTGTATTTCTGCATATTTTACCATATTTCCAACGCTGATCCTTAACTTTGTAAATTATGTACTTGACGGATCCATATAGAAGCTGTATTGTTTAGCAGTGATCACATGATTAACCTGTACAGTTACAAAAATTCTTAGCTGGGTTAAAGTGTCTGCACAACTCCATTTAAAACTGAGATTATCTAGGGTTAAACTTCAAGTCAAGGCATTTTGATCTAAATTGAATTAATTATGAATCAGGGCCTTTCAGCTAATAATTATTTCAGTTAAAGAGGCAGAAAGTGTTTTTCCTCTCGTCAAAACTATTATTGGAAAATGAAATTCTTCACACTGAGATTGGAAACACTTTAGAAAAATACACTTCTATGCTGTTAAACAGCAATTACTGCTATGTTGTGGTCTCAAACGTACAAAAAGTTTAACAATGGCATTCATATATGAAGGGCTGTTTTCATCATCATATGTATATTTGGTTCTAATAAAATGTCTGCTTTTAGTGATTCGTCTCAGTTATATTTGTTTTAATTTTTAAAAAATTTCCAACTAAGCCTATTATTCACTAGTTATTCAGCAGTTATTCACCAAGTTATCTTTTGCACGTTTGCACAAAGGATCATAACATCGTCCTGTGTTTTGGAATCTTACATCACAGGATGTCGACAGGTTTCAAGATTAAGGTTGTATTTATTAAAAACATTTACAATACATGTTTGGAAAAAAAAAAACAAACTAGTATGGCATACATACATTGGTCAAATATATATATATATATATATATATAAAAACCTTACAGAGAACATGTGCTAAGTAATAAACCTGCAATTTGTATGCCTTTGAGTGGGCAGGACGCTGAAAGACAAAAGTTAAAAGGTTTTGAAATATTGGCTAGCCAAGATTGAAATGGCAAACCCTTCTCACTCACCAACAAGAACCTAAGCACAGAGCAGGAGACTCTGGTCCAAACTAATGCACTACGACCACTACATGGGTTATATGAAACACTTTCTACGGAGTTGGAAGATTCTGAATACTACCAAAGACACTGTCGGAGCGGAGTTATCCATTCAAAGCAAGCCCGAGTACATGATCACCCCTCAGCCCACACCTTTTGTGTTACTGAAAATAAAACGAAACCCTACAAGTTACCTTTTTTTTCCCCATTACAAAGTCAAAACAGTCGAGATACACTTTAACCATGAAGCAAGAGCTGAGGCTTGTCCTTTCCGGCGAAACGTTCAAAATAACAAGCTATAACGTGTGAAAATGTACAAGCAAAGAAAATTCATCAGCCCTTATGTGTAGTGTACAAAAGCCTTCAACTGTATGCAACACAACACTTTCATCACTGTTGTCCAGGCCTGGCGAAGATACAAGTTACATGCAAATTCCTATTGTATGTGTGTGTATATATGTGTGGTTTTGTGTTTACTGATATTTTGGCATAAATCTACTACACTATATTGAGAAATATTTTAACCTTTGACGGAATGTGGGGGGACAAAGGTGTAGTTTTGAAATGTAGTAGATGTATGCATAAACAAAAATGAGTATGCGTTTTGTTTCGCACATCTTCTCTTTGACGCCCATTCACTTCTAAGTCGTTTAAAGTACAAGAAAGAAGCAAAAAAACTGGAGGGAGAAAAGGGTTTCAGTCAGCAGTATGGGGTTAGTTAAAGAATAAGCAAACAACACGCGTGCCAAGTGTTGATGCAGTGCTAAAACGCGATTTGAGGCACAGACTTGTGACTAAAATACCTCCTAATCCTAAAAATATTTTTTTTCCTGAAATGATTCCGTTGCTAACACGCATCCTTGTTGAAAAAATCTGAAAATATAAGCCCCCCACCAGCCACCTCATTTTACTGTATGAAGGATTCTTCTAACATTTTTATAAATAAAAATTCTCATTTGTATCGTAGTAGAAATCAACTTTGTGTTCTTCGTATTTTTTTTAGAAATATATTAACTTTTTTAATTAAAAAACAAAATGTCTTCGAAGTTACTTATAAATATGTTCACTTCTTTTAAGATATTCATAAATAACATCCGGATACTGACATCTCCCTCTTTGTATGAAATAATAACCCATGGTAGCAAAATAGAATCTTACGAAAATGTATAAGACTTTTGCTTTTCCCTCACTCACTTTGTATAGGGAGGCTCTAAACGTATGCTGGACGTATTTTCTCTAACCATGGCATCAAAAACGTAAAGCTCTTGTCTTTGAGGAGATGATACATGCATGGGGGTGGTTTTTGTTACATTCAAAAGCATTGCCTGTCTGTTTAAAAGGCATTAGTGCTGTTTTATTAAAATGCTGTTTTATTAAAACACCCTGCTGAGTACACCAAAGGGGTTTCTTCAACCTTCCAAATTTGTAGCTGTAAATATCGACACTGATGAAATAAGATTGTATGGATGTGTGAGTGAATAAACTTTAACTCGTTGTGCATTACGTATTATAAAAGTGAAAAACTTCATGGGGGAAATCCTCAAAACAAAATTCTTTAAAACACTAAATGAAGTCAAAAGCCCTGTGCGTTACATGTAGCTCTCAACTGATGCTCTATTTATTCAGCATGCACTGACCTAAAACTTAAAATGACATCAACACTATATCCTTTCAACTAAAGTGTCTTAATCTTTGCCTTCACAACCACAATTAAAACTTAAATTCTTCAGTTCCTAACTGTTTTATTAAGTGTAGCGCCCTGTAAGCCTAACAATTTAACCCATTTAAAACTATCATACTACATATAGTCTTAAGAATAATTCATATATTTATCTAAAGATCACTTTAAATGGAATTGGTGGGAGATTCGGAATGTTATATTGATTCTTATCTATAACGTTTCTAAGATTTCATAGACTTTCCCAAATAACCAAATAATTTTTTGCTTGTTTAGCGCTCTATTAATATTTCAACTCTGGAATCTCATTTTGATTCTTTGGCTAGCATACACTCTTGGGATAATAAAAACTTACACTATCATATAATCAAACTGTCCAAAAGAAAAAAAAAAACGCTTTAAAATAGTTTCTAAGTGGCTTAAATACTGAAATATATTCTCACGGTATGCCTATTGTAGTCACATTTAATGATATAGCTATCTCCGAATATATTTGAGTAAATACTAATCTTATAGCAAATAAATGCTACTTTTTAAAAAAAAAAGAAAAGAAAAGAAAAAGTGACGTTCCTGGCTCTTTCTTCTGATTTGTTAAAGAAACCTTTTCTTAGAACCCATTTCTAGCACATTAATATCCCTGTTTGCGTATTAAATCACATTATTGAGGCCTTGAGGAATCACGTAATGCAGCTTTCTTAATTGAATAGGAAACGTCACTATGGTTTTTAAAGGTAAACCTACTGGACGATGGCCTTTGTTTCTGCGTCACCTAAATGAAATGCAGTTCGAACGTTCTGTCCACTTTTCTGCCGTCACTCTTGGTTTTTGTTGAAACGTTTGCTTGTTATTGCTTGTTGCTGGTTTGTATTCCCTGACTTGACGGAACGTCCAGGAATACGTTCTTTATCCACGCGGCCACAGTTTTCTTCTTAAAGTTCAAGCCACTGATTGTGATTTGCATAATTTGTTCTTTTGGCTTTTGAAAAATACACCTGCATACATACAATCCTCCAAACGGACCAGTTTTATTCTCGATCAGCGAATGATGCAGTTAAGAGTTAATGCCTTGTTCTTTTTTTCCTGTAAGCTTTGCTACCGTTTCTCGATGTGAGACCGGGCCACGCGATTCTTCTTGTTTAACTTCTCTATCAGTGCAAAGCAAAAAAAAAAAAAAAAAAAAAAAAAAGTCAGTGTAAACAATACAAAAACATAAATTAACACAGTAAGCTGTTTCACATGCCTTTCAGCTGTTTGGTTTCATTTTCTATGCTGTTGTCTCTCAATAAGGTGCTTCTGTTTGATCCAGATACGTGTAACTGAAGTGTAAGTGCTTTTTCTATCTTGAATTCGTTGTAGAGTAGAAATCAGAAGCCCGTGTAGCTCTAAAATCCTCAGAACTGTCGTCTTAAGCATTGAACATTGTTAAAAAGATCCAGGAATGATCCTTATACTGTGATCACATCTGCTGAAATACTCAAACTCACTGCCTTTTGAATTCCTGACTCATACTCTACATGCTATGTTGTATGCTAGTGAGCTTACCCTAATGCCCAGCCGGTCCACATGTACGGGTCTCCAAAGGGTCAAACCCGACCCAGTTCGGTTGGGTTATATTTTTTGCAGCAACCCATCAAGGGGCAGAAAAGGACCGATAAAAGGGACTATCCTCCGAACGCTCTAATCTCCTCTGCTAGAAATCCTAATGCTGGATATGCAGTAGACGGTGGGTGTGTAATTCGATTCAGCCCAAGTAGCCTCTAAATGGGGCGTTTCTGCCCCGTCCGCCTGTCAATTGCAATTGTCTGATTTCATTTTCAAGCTCGGGCCTGCAAGCCCATTGGCTGCTTGTGGCCCATTTCTCAGGGGACTTAGCGCCAGGATGTCCCGCACGCGCTGCAAAACTCCATGGCAACTTCGATCAACTCGCACTCCCTCCCTCAGACGTCAGATCTGCCGATTCCTTTCGGGGAGGGACTGGACTTTTGTCGAGAGAGAGAGAGAAGGGGGTTAACGAGAACGCTGGCCTTTTCCTATCGCCTTTTGGGTGCAATATACAAAGAAAGGACTTTACTGTGAGCGTTCTGCATCTAAAAGCAAGTATATAATTGTTGGAAAGCCTGCCATCATGTGCTCTCTCTTTGAAATGAAATCTGTTCTTAGTTTTTTTCTGTTTGTCAGGACAAAGGAGGCCCCTTTCCTCACCGGGAATAGTAAGGCTCAGAGAAGCAGAGGGAGGAGGGAGAGACAGTTGGAGGGGTGAAGAGAGGGGGGCCCCAGCTGCATCTAGTCAGGCTCTCTTGCAAGTTTGGGTAACGGGTGAAGGGAACATGGGGATTTGGAGCACCACCCCACTTCCTTGGCAGTCTGGACTTTCCCAAATTACTCCCCTCTTCCTTCAGTTCCTTGCACCTGGTCTGGGTCACGTGATTCCACGAATTCCCTGCTCCTCGTTGGATGAGCCAGGGAACGTCCCACCGCTGCCACCAAACAATACATTCTGGAATGGGTCTGCCTAGTCAAACAGTTGTGGCCATTGTGGCCGACGGTTAAGCGAAGGACGTTCTTGGGTCCGGTCCGCAGCATGAAACACCTGCTCCTGAGCTTCAATAAAGACAGATTGGCAGCAGGCACATGGCAACACGAATTCAGAGCTGTGGGGTTTGGCAGGGGTGGGGTGCATAATTTTTGTCCTATACCTCTCTCTCCCTTTTGTCCAGGGTCTATTCATGTTCAGATTACCAAGCACCTTCCCTTCACTTTTTGTGCCATTTGAAATCTGCGTCTCACGTGTCCATGACTGAGATCTGCCTGTTGAGAAAAACCTGTGTGGCTGTGTTGAGAGTGGCGATTAAGCCGAACAGGAAAAAACTGAAAGAAATTTAAAAGGGGGAAACACCTCTTTTGTGGTTTCCCAATGGATGAGTTCCAGATGCTTTGAGCTGACTAATCAGTTTATGGATCAACATTATAAAAACGTACCACTCTGTTTTTGAAACACAGGAGTAAACCTTTTTCCCCAGAAAATACACATTTTCCCAGCTCCATCACAGGTTAACGGAAGTGTGCACGTTTGAAAAATCAGGGAGGATTGTTAACCTCCAAACTGTTAAACCCCTTCATTTGGTTAGTTATGTTTTGCTGATTATTAAATGAATAGCTTAAAGCGTTAGCATTGTCCTAAGTGTTTGTTGCACAGTGTCCTGTGCTTTTGTTCCAAATGGAAATCCACGTCTTCACAGGCAAGGATTAAATAAATACATAGAAATTGGCTTTTTTTTCTCACAATCAAGCTATCAGTTTTAAGGTGCAATGATAGACTCAGTCAATGTCTACTTTGCCTTTAAAAAGCATATTTGCCCATTTGCAGAAAAAAACAGCTCAGATTTAAAACTATATTCTTTCAAATCTTACAAATTAATAATAATTATTTATAATAATGGTTGTAACGTCCAAAAGTAAAAACGAAAACAAAAAAAGTGTAAAACATTCACATTATTTCTTCTGTTTCTATCCACATGGAAATTCATGTGGAAAAACAGCAGCAGTAAAAAATGAAAATAAATTAGAAACCAAAAACGGTTAAGAGTTAAAAATTTCCCCATTTAACAAAACCTTTATAAAATATATATGTATATAAGTGTATATATAAAAGAAAAATCTGAAAATACTTCTCACTCTTTTTAGTAAAGCAAGCAGTGTCTTCTAAAATATCTGCTTGTTTTGATTTTTTTTCCCTTTTTATGAAAAAACCAAGATGTACATGGGGCATAAGGACCAATACTGACCAAATTAATGTAAAATGATTACAAAAATTACCTAGACAAAATAAATGAGCTAAAAAAAACAAACAAACAAAAAAAAACCTTTTAGGAGAAGATTCGGATAGCCTGGGTAACGAGCGTGTGGCAGACGGGGCATTCAGGGTGGTTCAGCTCACAGATGCGGATGGCACACTCCATGCAGAAGAGGTTGTGGCCACAGGGCACGAGTGCCGCCGTCACTTTGCTTTCAAAGCAAGTCATGCAGTCTCGGGCGGACGTCGGCTCGCTGTGGGCGCGCCGTGCCTGGGCGTGGCTTGAACCGATGCCCGCGGATCCTCCGGTGCTGTTTCCAGAAGGTTCCGGAAGACCCGGTGACAGTCTGGTCAGGGGTAGAGGCAGACCGCCGAAGCTCTTGGAGCGCTGCTGGATGTAATAGGCCACCTGTTTGGGAAAATCTGGGTCGCCCCAGCTCTGGGAACCCTCCGAACCGAAGTAGGAGCACGCTTTGTCTCCGTTGCTGGGGTTGGGGAGGTCTGATTTGCTGTAAATCCCCATCCCACCGCTGCTTCCGCTCCCTCCGAGCATGGTGTCGGAGAAATTCTGGCGGTAACTGCTCGTAAGGGGCTTGCGTTGGCCACCCTGTAGCCCCCAAGCGTGCTGCAGGCGAGACTCGGGCCCGCCGTTGACACTGCTCTCAGCACCCAGACAGTCATTCTCGTTGTTGTGGTCATGCAAGCTGCCAGTGCGCGAAGCAATATGCGCCTCGATCTCCTCCCGCGCCCTCTCAGCATTGCCCGGGGAACCGGTGATCTCGAAGACGGGGTCACGGTCACGGCTCGGCGTCACGATGTAAGTGCAGGTCTGCTGCTGGATGCGCTTGATGGTGGAGCCTTTGGGACCCACCACCAGCCCCACAACGCGGTACGGCACGCGAACCTGGATGGTGGTCTGGCCTGGTAGCAGGGCAGGTGGAGAACCGTTGAATGAGACACCAAGCTTGTTCCGGGACGCCCTCAGCATGGAGAAGTGCTCGGCCGCAGAGATAATCTCACGTCTAGCTAACGCCACGTCCTCCTTACGACCAGTGATGAGAAACACAGGCTCTTCACCCCGAACCGGGGTCTTGATGTAGGTGTTGGTCTTTGCCCGCAAGGCTTTGATTTTGCAACCTGCAGAGTTAAAAGGACTGTCGTCAGTGATGACGGAATGTTTAGGGGCCTTTTTTGCAAACAGACGCAAAAGTAAAAAAAAAAAAAAGTTAGCGACAAGTAATAATGTACTTTACATAAAATCAAACTCGTATAATCAGACCTAAACAGCAGGTGTCGCAATGGAAACATTCCATCTAGTACAATTGCATTTTTAGACACCAGAGGGCACTATACTCCCATTTGAGTATCTTTGAGATTAAGCTGTGATTACAGATTTTTTTTTTCATTTCAAAACAGCACTTAATTATTTATATAATAAATATAACTTATAAAATAAAAATAATATAAATTATAACAGTGAAACTAATTTTGTTGCGCATTTTGTTGCAGTAGCATTATTTAAAACTCCGAATATGTTTTAAATGCAGGGGGGATTATAGATTTTTTCGTTTAAAGAAAACTTACACATTTTGAATTGTCATTATTCAGAAATAAAAAAGCTATGTTTTCACTTGGTTATTTAAAATATGGTGATGCTACAATATAACTTTTTATTTACAATTTTAAACCTCTTCCTAGTCATTTCTTTTAATTACAGGGAACTAAATTTACTTATTCAACAAAAATTGCATTGTTTTGCTTTGTTTACACTTTAGGAAAAAAATTCCTAAGAAAATCAAATCGCGAATAAAGTGTATCGTTAGACCAAGTGTTTATTATGTTTAATAAGATAGCATTTAAAAAAAAGCTTTATAACATGAGCACATTTACATATTACATTTACATGTAATCGTTAAGTGTGTATGAGGTTTTGCGTTGAGTTCCAACCTGTTCACACGGACTGAACTATTCAAATGAACTAAATTAAGATTATATTTTCTCTTTTAATATGATTAAGTACAACATACAAATCACTGAGTTACAAAACTAGACATGTAAGTAACCTATTATGCCACTTTAACTATTCCTTTTGTGTGAGATAATTTCCAGTGTGATAAATGCGTACATTGTTAACACTTTGTGTGGACAAAATCAAATCTTAGTATTCATGCCCCCTCCTTGCTGTAGTAAAAACATAGGTTAGATTAATATATAGAATATTGCGAAGCTTTCTCTGTCTTCAAGTGCCCACACAAATGCTCAACAAGGATTAGGTAAGGTGACTGTGGAGGCAGATTCACTCAATGATGGGTCATTTTGTAATATAGTAAATATGAGAAAACTGCAAAATAAAAGCATTTTCACTTAATGGTCACATTTTTGACCCTCCATGTAACACGTTTTTATTAACATGTGTATATATATACATATAGTTACCTAAAACCTGTAGTAACTACAAGTTCTATAAATCCTTCAGTTAAAAATTCTAATCACCCTCTGCATGGACCTGTTCTGGATTTTTCAGAGGCAGTTGCTCAAATCTGGCCAGCAGATGTCGCTAAAGCGTTTAAGCATTTTGAGGGTTTTGGGGGAAAACAATCATTCTTCAAATAGCTTGATTAAAATGATTCAAAACTTCAAACAGGCTCCTTTCTGCCATCACTTGGCAGACGTAGAGGTTTGTAGTAAATACTTAAATACATAATTAATATTTTTTGCTCTGAAGCGGAAGGAGCTGTAATTTGATTACAAGAATAAAAACCGTAATTCATTACAGGAACGCCATAATGCGTACTTTGGACCGTCCAGGTCAGGGTCGTATACCCAAGATTTACAGGGCACACGGAACATTTAACCTGAATGGGTGCACCAGTCCACACTCATTGATACCCCTTATACGAAGTATCACATTTTCAATGAATAACAAAAGACGTAGAAATTGATTGCTACTTTGAGGTTTTTTGAAAGTTTGAGTTTCCAGACTAAAATACAAATAATTTAACTCTTATGCTTGTAGTGAACCTTAGTAACCTTTCCGCTGGTGAATTCAACAGCGTTAGTAATAATAAGCCTATTCATTCTTAGCTATTGTCTGAACAATATTCATTCCAAAGTAATGAAACGGAAGCAAATAAATAATGGAATTAGCAGAAAAATTCAGCTTGATTGCTACAATGTGAATAAACGACCCTGTTTATGCAGCGTGCTTGTGCTTGTTCTTTATTTTCTCGAACGAGCTCCCAGTGTGCCATGCAAGCCAATAGTGAGAAGGTCATCTGAGGACAAAGGAAGGAATATGCAGATGGAAAGAGGTGCCTGCTGAAAACAGACAAATTTAAAAATAAATGCAGCCCAAAACCTGTAGTTCCTTTTTGTGTGGCGGTCAGTATTGTGATGCTGTTTCGCTGGAGCTGTTTGCCTGGCCGCCCGGCCCTGTTCTCTAACTAGATTGTGGCTCAGCAGCTAAAAAACCAAACAGGATGGAGTGCGTAGCAGTGACAGCATGGCGCGCCACTACTGCCTCCTTGAGCAGACTTGGCAGCTGCCACAGGTGAGTGGAGCGTGCTTACTACGACCATTCAGCTTCTGCTCAGACCGAGGGATGAAAGCCAGCGCGGCCGTGCTTTTGCCCGTGCGCGGTAAACGTATGTTCGCTCTGCGTCGGCGATGGTCTTCAACAAGTCAAGTGTTTGTGTGGAGTAAACAAACAATGAAGGCTTACACTGATGAACAAATCTTTGTGGAGCTTCTCAATGGAAAAAAAACTGCAGTTGTACAGAGAATTTTTCTACACCCGCCCTGTTCTAACTGCTACAACAAGGCATCGTCATCATTTCCTATGTGGTGTATAAAAAAATCCACCTCGAGCTATGCATGACCAATAAGAAAGCACCAAATCAAAAGAAGCTCATCCCCAAATCCACCTAATCAGCACTTTGCAGTCTAGGCAAAGCCCTCTGCTGCACTTGGGCTTCCAGGTCCATGGTCAGTTCCACTCCTACTCAATCTCCCCCAATTCAAATTCAAGGGCACACACTTCACACAGCAAGTGTAAAACCGGGTTCTTCATTGGGGTCTAGGCCTCGGGTCCTGACGTGACCCCTGAGCGCATATGGATGAGGAGGATGTTGTGTGAGCTGCCTGGGCGTGACTCTCTTCCACTACGAGCTCCTGTTATCAGATCAGGAACTGCTTGCCAAACAAAGTAAGGTCTTACAGCCCTCACTCTGGTGCTAATACGTCCACCCAGTTTGGTTTTATTTCTCTATTTTCTGCATCTTCTAACAAAGCACATGTTTAATGGAGGGTAAAAGTGGGTCGCAGTGAAAAGTCAACAGCGCTGGTGCAACTCGGGCTTGCACGTGCTGGCTAACAATAGAACATCATTCATCAGGAGCTTGTTGCTTTTGATTATGTTGTTCCAAGGAATAAGAAGATAAACCAGGTGCAGCTAAAGAGGAGAAGATGGAGACCATCCACCCAAGTGCCCAAATAGAGAGGAGACCCCCCCAAACAAACAGAATATGGGGGGGGGGACACAAGGTTTCACGAGGCTTCGCGCCTTTCTTCGAGAAACAAATAAAGTTATTCCAAAAGCCTTTAAATGGATCTGAACCTGATTACAACCTGATTACAAGTGCAAGCTTGAAAGAGAATTTCCCGCGACCCCAAACCCCAAAGGGCGGGAGCAAAGGCGCGCAGATGCAGCGAGTTGCGCGCGGTGTGGATCTGGTGGTTTTTCCCTTCCAAATCAAACGCTCCCTGGCGCTCAGACGACAAAGGAAGCGCGCGTCTGCACGCGCGCGCACACGCGCGAGACTGAAGGAGCTGGAACGGACACGAGGTCTGATACTAAGAAAATAATAAATAATAAATAACGCCCGAGCTGCAGACCCCATATAAAGCCCATATAAACGCAGTTTCACACTCGTTGTTTGTTGTTCTTCTTTTTGAATGGCGGACGCGTAATCATGTGGGCTGAATAACAAAACACGAGCACCACTCCCTCTTTTCCTGCTCAGCACAATCACATGGAGAGCCGCACGCGCCATGTGTTGAAACGACGCTGTTAGGGTTGATAAACATAACAATCTTTACCTTGTCTGCCCACTATTTCCGCCACATGTTCGGAGCTGGGCACGGGGACGCACTCGGTGATGTTGCAGCCGCGCGTCTTGGTCTCGGCGCCGGAGTTCTCGTACAAGGCGCACAACTTGCTTTTGCTTTGTAAGATCCCGCTATCTCCTGCACCACCTCCTCCACCTGCGCCTCCTCCGACGCTGCTGCCGTGGCCGTGGTGACTGTGGTTGTTGTTGCTGCTGCTGCTGCGCTCCTGAACTCCGGCGCCTTCCTCGCCTTCCCCGAGCCCGAGCAACGAGAGCTGGCCGAGCGCCACCCGCAGCGCCCGCGACTCCTCTTCCTCCTCGTCGGGCGGCGCCAGGAGGCTCTCGGTACCGAAGCCGGAGGCAGCCAGCTCGGCTCCGTAGCCGCCGTTTTTCTCCATGATCCCTGACAGCACCAGTAGGCTAGGCATGGCTAACAAAGAGTGTGAGACAAAGACGCTACAAGCGAGACTGGAGCAGCAGCGCATCCACCGCCCTCCTCCCTCTCCTCCTCCCTGCTCCCTCCCTTCTTCTCTAGTCCCTCCCAGAGATCTTCCCTTCTACCACACAGGCTGCTGAAGCTGCAACGCTTCATTGTGCACAAGGCAAACAGGACATCAGCTGGGTTGCCAGATAGCCGCGGCGCAACCTCTGTCCGTGTGTAATACATGTACACATATTCCAAAGCACTGTATCATCACAGTTTTGAGATCTCCGGTTCGATCCCGACCCAGGCTTCACTTGTGTGGAGTGTGCATGTCCTTCCCGTTTCTGCTAATTCTGGAAAACAGCAGCATTTCCCATTATGGAACTGGTGGCACTGTTGCATGCCTTAACGGTGCCAGTGAGGAGAGTCATTAGGATGTCCATTGTACTGCCGG
>JAVSBU010000078.1:3978317-3992478 GCA_033118015.1 Loricariichthys derbyi | reverse complement strand
TCTCACAGAGCAGGTACATTTATACGGAGACTTGATTACACACAGGTGGATTCTATTTATCATCATCAGTCATTTAGATCAACATTGGATCATTCAGAGATCCTCACTGAACCTCTGGAGTGAGTTTTCTGCACTGAAAGTAAAGGGGCCGAAAAATATTGCACATCCCACTTTTCAGTTTTTTTATTTCTCAAAAAAGTTTAAAATCACATAAATTTCGTTTCACTTCATGATTGTGTCCCACTTGTTTTTGATTCTTCACAAAAAATTACAATTTTATATCTTTATGTTTGAAGCCTGAAGTGTGGCAAAAGGTTGAAAAGTTGAAAAGGGCCGAATACTTTCGCAAGGCATTGTCAGTGCTGGTTCTAGAGCTCCCAGTAATGGCATTAACCTACGATGTCAGAACTACCAGTGACACCAATCAAACTTATAAAACCATTAGTGCCATCTGTGCTGATTTTTGAAGGTTTTTCTTCCAGATATTTTGTTATATAAATAAAATGTTATACATAAATTCCCAGCCAGTTATTACTTCATATTTCCCAACTTTAGAACTGGAGTCATGGTTCATCTTTCCATCCAACTTTCTGCCAAAAAGCACATTCATAGCTTACATAATCATATATTTCTGCTTCACCAAGTAAATGCCATGGCTTAGCAGTCTAAGGGATGTGACCACAGCTCTATGGGAGGCCTGCCGTTTGTCACTCACCACCTTCTGGACCGTGGCACCTTCAAATTAACCTAGCGCCCTGCTCAGGAGGTGTTGAAAACACTTCCAAAGCTCTTTTGTTGAATTGCAAGGAATTATTAGCAACTTATGAAAACATCACTGCTGCTCAATGATTCTGGACAGGAAGACTGAGGTTCATCACCACAAATCCTACTATTAATGGATATTAGCTAAAGGTGGAGCTGAGCTTTTGTGTATATAATGTCTGAGGTGGAGCACTAATCTTGGTCGGTTTTTTTTTTTCTTCTTTTCGCCTCACGTCGTTCAGCTTTGATCACGGCTCTATAAATGACGGGAAGGATTTGTGGTTAGATCTCACATACTTTTCCAAGAATGAGTCGTCGGTCGTGCGTTGTTTCGTCTTGCAGCATCTCACTCACCCACATAATATGTAATAACGATGGATGGAGGCCAACAGCTGGGCTTTAGATTTTTATTCGCATTAGGAACAGCTACACAAACCAATACTAGCTGGTTACTGACCAAATGGTGGATAAAAATACAAGAGAAACAAATCTGAAGCAATTTATGCAATGTGGCTAAACAGATCTGGTTCTGCAGACCATGTTAACCAATATTAGTTTGTTGTTCTGAATGTTTTACTTTGTTTTGTCTGCTGTTACAATCAAAACCTGCACTGAAGCTGTTAAACAGGAACCGGCCAGTAGAAAGACCAGAAATCTGATTGTTCTACCTTCTGAAGGCAGTTTGAGTTGAATTATTTAAAGACTTTGTCTTAGGAGTGTCTGCATACTTTAGGCCACTTAATGTACACGCCAAGTGCTTCAGGAAGTGCATCCATGTCTCTAACTACGTCTTAGTAGGAGTGCTCCCTGGCAGAATCGCTGTCCTGAAATAAATGCAAGGCGTCGATGGAAACGTTAGCAGATATGACATCTTAATAGCACTCAGCTAATGAGTTTAGTCATATGAGATTTAATTAGGATTCCTGCAGCGTTCTCTCCCACCGAGCTGCTCTCTCCTCATGATTCTCGCCAAGCATTGGCATCTTTTCATAAAAAAAAAAAAAAAAAAAAAAACCTGTTCAAGCTCTCTGATGCCCAGACAGATTACAATAAGCCACAGCCGTCATGTTCGAACCCAGCAGAGCATGGTAGAGGAGATCAGTGTGGCCGCTCATATTAATGCACCCCTTGTATATCTAAACCCACAGCATGAGATACGGGCCACTGTGAATCTGCAGGAGTTTGAGTGGAACGTCCTTCTAAAGCAACATTTTAGCTCAACTCAAAAAGACTCCGGGTTTTCAATCCTTTAAACCAATGCAATGAGAGCATTAAAAGGGCCCTAAACATGGCACTGACCCTTCACAAACCCGGCCAAAGATTCCTTCCCACGGACATGACTAATCATTCCTACGCAAGGCCAGCAAGAATGGATGGTTCTGCCATGGCTGCAGCCCCTTATTGTTTCCTGTTTTGCATTTTGAACAGAGAAATAAAATCATTATAACAATAAGGTTACAACAGTGGATTACATTTAGTTTCATATTATTCTTTAATTGACTGGGTGAATATTAGAGCCGTATGGTACCGTCCTGTTTATTATGCTATTTAATGCTATTGCAGTTTATGAACACCAGAGGGCACAATCATTCACACACACACATCCTGCTCGTAATTTCTTTGAATTGCAGGTGACTAAAGATTCGTTTTGTTTTAAATTTTCATACACTTTGAATCATTATTCAGAAATAAAGGAATATTTTAACTTTATTAAAAAAAAAACCAAAAAAAAAAACCACCCTGCTGGAGCATTGTGCTTACAATTTTAAACTCCAGTCATTTCTTTTAAGTGCAAGGACATTTTTATTAAAAGCTCTTATACAGGAATATGTGCATGTTTCTTTTTTGCATTGGATACACTTCAAAAGTAAAGTAACAATTTACCGTATGTAAAATCAATAACAGTGAGAAAATCGAATTGTGAGCAGAGTACATTTCTATTTGAATAACCGACCAAAAGACACCTACAAATGCTTTTAGATGCATTAGATGATTAGAGCCCTTTAATTCCTGGTAAATCTACCAAGGGTTTGTTGGTAACACTGTCGCGATGAAACGTTTATTTATTGAGCACTTAATGGGTTATGATTATGGTCCAGTACCGTAACCGCTGCTTTATCACATTCTCTAACCAAATAGTGTTTCATTTCTTCCAACAAGTCTTGAAGAAACCGAGTTTTTGTATTGGTGCCCAAACTATTGCACAAGATCTTTACCTTTTGATTACACAAGACATAAGGACACAGTACAGCCAAACATAGTAAACGGTGTTTATTCTCACTTTTTTTTTTATAAAACCATTCTTACAAAACTGTCATGTTGTCTATACTGTTGTCCTTAACTGTAAAATAAGTTTGTGAATTACATCGTCGTCCACACTGGGCACATACAGAGCAGTATGGTCCTGAAAGAGAACAGATGTTCCTACAAAACAGGTAGGAATGTCAGTACATCACAGTATAATACTGCAAGCATTTAAAACAAGAATATATATATTTTATATATATCCAGTGTAAGACAGACAGAGAGAGTAAACTAATGAAATGAAGTGATACCGGATAAATAAAAAGGAGACGTGTCAGGAATGGGCGCGTGCTTCAATAAAGAAATACAGCTCGGGAGCGTCTCTAGAAAGGCACATTTGTGTAATTAAGAGACCTTTGAAAATGTCAGAATAGAGACGGCCAGAACGAGCAGGATTAACAATGGCATTCTGTGAATTGTTACGAAGCGACTTTTCCTCATGATATTAAAAAGCCGTCCTTTCTTCATACGATGTGCTTTGAATAACACTTAAGACAGGATTACACTTCCTGCCCAGTCATTAATTCCCTTAATTGCGATGACAAAACTGGATTTCTGGCAGTAACACCAACCCCCCGGCAAATCCTGTACAGGAAACGGAATGGCACGGGATAAGAACACGAGAACAACCAGCATTTATTAACGAGCTGTACAAAAGTTTACAAAGTTGGACTCTGTCCTCATGAGGATCTACCAAAAACCCTTCAGACATGAGAATGGCAGCTGTAAACCATCTGCGTGAATATGCTGGAGTTTCCCATATACTTAGTGACCACTAGAGGCGCTGTAGAGCAGAACAGGATAAAGCAGATCCACCAAAGCGGAATCACAAATCACCCAGTTATACAATACAGCCCTGTTTATATAATACTACTGGGGTCTGATATTATACAATATACAATTTTAGAATCGGTTCATGTCAGTCATCAAAACTTTTGGGTCATAAATTGTTTTAGTGAACGGTCAGTAACTAATGAGCTTAGTCTAGTGAGATTAAAATACAGCATCTTAGAACAGATATTCACTCCCAGTAAAATAAACAGATCATGGAAGGATGTATAGAGTAAATAAAAATAAATAAATAAATGTGATAGCCTGGTGTGCACATGATCTTGGGGGGGGTGGGGGGGTGTCAGTCAGTGAACCAGTCCATCACAGGTTAAAAGCACCATCCAACCACCACGTTGAGAGCCTCACCCGGGATTTGAACCCAGGTTCTCAGTACTATGATTAAAACATGTCCTTTCCATTTAAGCTTTGTCCACTTCATATTATATCGTTTAAGGTGCAAACAAGTATTGTAGCAAAATATTGTACTGAAGTTGTGTAGGTTACTAGAAAGGAATATTAATAATATTAATAATAATGTATTTAAACTTAAGAATAGAATGATTGTATGTAGTGTATGTAGCGGCCAGACCTGGAATCAACCTGCTTGTCTAGATCTCAGTCTGAAGTTTCACTCCAGTTCAACACAGTCAAACCCCGTTATCTGAACGTTGCTTGGATAATGAGAGCACTACATGCATTCTTTCTTGTAGAAAAAGGCCCTTTGAAAACCATCGTACATTAAGTAAGCAGCTTAACATACAGTAGTTGTGCGGGAGACTTTTGTGCTTTCTATTTCACCTTCGTGTCTAAACCGTATATAGGTTGTAACCTAAGCCTAAACGGGTCACATCTGAATGGAACGCAGACGCCGCTCTCTAATCACCTGAGTGTTTACACCTGAGCCTCGTCCTCATTCCAGGCCTTTTACAGCTAACGTTTCTTCTCTTACTTGGACTTTGTGTTTATAAGGACAAAATCCCTCCCAAATCCTTGCAGTGACCTACGGGCTGGGAATCATAGGCTGAAATGTTCTTGTGTTTGTCTATTGTGTGTGCACATCCTTATGAGGATGATTTTGCTTGTTTACAGGGAGCTACACTATTGATTTGAAAAACCAAGAGAGCTGACTGAGATTTTGCCAAACGTGTGGGTTGCATGAGGGTAAATAAAAACGAGTAAAATCTCAGTGTTTCTTCTCTAATCGATATAGTAACGAATCCCTTTATAAACCCTAATACAGCTTTTAATACTAGGAAGGAAAAGGAAGGTGCAGGTAGAGGCAAAATACCATGAATTGGTAGAGAACATGAACATCGATTATGGGGCAGGGGGATAAAAAGGTGAAAGTTCAGATTCTGGGGTTTGACTATATTATTGAGGTTAAAGGCAGACAATGCATTTTTTGACCACTAGTATTGCTGTTGAGCCCTTAAGATCTCCGATAACTTTATCCATAGTGCTATGACATGTATAAAGGTCATGTAGCTTCATTTATGCAAATGCAACTCTCCGTATGTGCACAAGACCTTGTTTTAAGAAGCTGAACTGGTATTTGTGTGTAGAACGTAAACAAAACCGCATTTACTAAAAACTCCACTGGATCCCTTTAATAAGAAGCTCTGTTTAAGACTATAATCACGTAGATCTAAAACAGATTGTTTAAGTTCACGTATGAATACATTAGGGACGCACTGATTTGACTGATCTAATCAGATCAATTGTTTTTCAACCGTTAACGAACGATGACTTGGCTTGCATTTTGCATAACTGACTTTATAGAGCTCTTGATATTGTTACGACAGTTTTGATTCGATACGGAATCGAATCAGTGCCTCTCTAATGGTTAGTAATGACAGGAAAACAAAAAACATAGCAAGAAACACTAAAACGAGAATGACTTTGGGCAGAGACGCGTCCAGAGTTTGCCATCGATTGACCAAACTTAAGCAGCACGATTGAGTTTTTTTTTTTTTTTGGCATTCATCCCATTTCTTTTCACAGACGCACCCTGTTTCGAGAGGACAGGCACTGTGACGTTGTAGGACATCCTGTTGGGAGCAGCGAGGACCAACGGCTACAGGTCGTTAGACGTGAGCCCTGTATCCCATCAGAAGCCCCTCAAATCTGTAAATTCGTTCGATCCTCTCCGTTTCTGTGCGTGATTACATTTGTGACTCCCGGTCGCACCAGGATCAGCACGGGTAACCTTGGCGTTACACCACGACGGGTCCTTGCGTCGCACGGCTGCCAAAATCTCCCGTGCAGTAGTGTAGAATAAATTATGTGCACCTCAATCATTCAAGCACATTTTTCCAACTTCACCAATTGAATTTTTTGGACGACGGGACTTCATTAAACTTCGACGCGCTCCGGCGCCGTGTGCGAGCGCACCGAGGAACGCATCGTCCCCCCCTTATATTTTTGTCCCTACAGGGGGCGCCTGCTGTTCCATTTCCCCCTTCGTTCAGTCAGGAAGGGGTTTCAGGTGGGCTAGAGCCTCTCGATGTCTCTGTACTTTTTGCGTAGTATCGACACCTGGTCCTTGAACAAAACGGGGTCCAGTCTCATCTGGGAATGGACCAGGGGCATCGTGCCAAACCAGCTGGCAAATTTGTTCATGCAAGTCTGCCTCTGGGCGAAGTGATCCGGGTCTGCCCAGCGAGAGGCTCGCGACGTCTGCTGGGAAATAAGAGAGTCAGACAGTCAGCGAAGTCACCTTGGTGAAGAGAGTCCTAATAAAAGGTTTTTTTTTTCCTCTGAGATACTACAACTGCTTTTACCAAGCAGTACCATAACACCATGATTTTAAAACCATAGAAAGCTCATAAGACATTACTCGTCAAACCCGATTTAAAAAACAAAGCGGAGGCTGAATGCTGTACCTGGCCCATCATGGTCTCCTTGTACTGCTTCTTCTGTGTGACCTTGATGGGGGGCACCTTTGTGACGGCAGACACGAGGAAGTTCATGAGAATATCTTCACAGTTTGATAGCTGATCCACCATGCTCTTCAAGCTGGCTGGCAGATAATTCGTATACAAGTAATTGTAGTATCTGGATTGGAAAGAGAAACAGACGGGTTTAAGATCAGTATAGAAAAGCAGGGATCTGGGGCTAAACCAGATTTCAATTGAGAAGGCAACAACAAAGTGCATCTTTCTGAAGCTCCTCAGAATTCATAAGATCCTCCATAAGAACGTGTAGGTTTCAATAAGAACGCTTGGCCTTAAACTAAACGGCGTGTAAACCACTTTCTGATCTCACCTGTGGTAGAAAGCAGCTCCGGTCAGCACCATTGAATAATCGTTGGTCCACTTGGAGGTGTAGCCCCAGCGCTCTTTGTTGGCGTCCCAGAAGTGGCTCCGGGCGGGATATCCCACAATCCTCTCGGGAAAGCTTTGCCAGACAGTGAAAGCAAAATCCACCTAGAGCAAGAAACAAATGGACCGGTTCCAAACGGGTCACTACGGCGTGATAAAGGGCCAGGATGTGGCAGCACCCACCTCTGTGGTGGAGAGGACCGTGTCTTCATCCAAGCTCAGCACGGCGTCCGTTACGATGTTGCTGTAGGGCAGGAAGCGGCTGCTCATCACCTGCACATATCGGCAAAACAGGAAGTGATCAAGTTTGAAGACTAATCCCAGGATTGCCAGTCAACAGCAAGGCACCGTAACTTGGGCTTTGAACCCTGATCCTCATAAACTGCTGTTTCCAGCAAATGGCCCTTATGTGTGAGCCACAGGTTACAGTTCTCTGAGCTTGTTTCACCTTTTGCTGAGGTGTTGTTACTCCTCGATTTTGTCACTACACAATATAGGTATGCGTCGTTTACCGTCCACGTTACGATCCGTGAGATCCGTAAGCTCACCATTGTGATGTAATATTAAAAGCTTTGCACATAGTACTTGTAGTGTATTGTAATTTTATTCCGTGTGTCTTCTATAAAATATAAAACAGAGAACAAAAAGGGGGACGTTCCCACTGTTTTCTGCCTTCCAAGGCTGCAATTCCCTTTTCTGTCACCAGGCGTCGCAAGGGTTCGTTCATACTAGTTTTCTGTCATTCAGAAATTTGTTAGAGGTACATAAACGATTTTTGTTTCCTATTATAATTCGTTAAAGCTCAGACGTTAAAGGAATAGGCTACCACTAGGTGAAATTTAGTGTCTTACCATATTCCCATGAGTTGGATAAGTGAGCAAAAGCGTTTTTCATTCAGCCCTGCGGTTGTCCCGTATCCAGAAGCGCAGCGTTAGCTTAGCTTAGTATAGAGCGCCGTAATTGGGAGGTGCCACTTAGCCAGTCTTTCACAAAATAGTCATAAATCGAGAATTTTCCTAATTTCATCTTCTGACCTGTACATTCAAACCGAGTACAAATGGCAATGCCAACATCACAAAGGGTTTGCCTAGGACAAAGTCTTGGGAAACCCCCAGCTGTGGTGACTTTGCACATATCAGCAGTGCTTTGACTGTGCTTTGCCCGAATATAGTCCTAAGACTTGTACAGGTCAAAAGAGGAAATTAGGAAAATTCTCGATTTATGACTGTTCATTTATGACTATTTTGTGAACGACTGGCTAAGTGGCACCTCCCAATTACGGCGCTCTATGCTAAGCTAAGCTAACGCTGCGCTTCTGGATACCGGACAACCGCAGGGCTGAATGAAAAACACTTTTGCTCACTTATCCAAGTCATGGGAATATGGTAAGACACTAATTTTCACCTAGGAGTGGCCAATTCCTTTAAAAGTGCGACTTTGATTTTGGAGGCTGTTGGTTAAGCTACTAGATTACTGACCAACAGGGCAGGGGGTTCAACCTTTACCTCTGATTAAACTACCACTGTTGCACCATTGAGCAGGTGGCTTAGACTGTACCTTGTTAAAATCAGTCACTCTGGATGAGGCACCTGTTAAATGGTCCAAACTTACATTTTACAGCCTGTCAGCTATGGATGTGGGTGAAATAACAGAATCCAAGATTTGAACAGACATGCACACACATACAAAGAATTCTCCACAAGCTGGTCACAGCTCTGAGCTACAGTAGGCGTGGACTGAAATCCTCAAAAACCAGCAGCTAAAAGGCGAAACACCTGCGGAGTTGTAACTGGGGCAGAGCGCAGGGTCCTTTGATGAACGTACAGCCTGATTAATTTATTAGCGACGCCACATTTTTAAAACATCCGCACCCAAACGCTCCGGTAATTACTGAATAAAGGAACAGAGGAGTTCAGAGGGGTGGAAGCTCTTACCTTACTCTCACCCTCGATCACGATGACGGGCTGAGAGGTGGCAGGCCAGCGGTGTTTTGCAGGTAGAGGCTTGTCACAGTTCCACAGGACGATAATCTGACAGATTTAGTGCAAATGATTAGAGACTGAAGAGCACAGGTAAATCTTGGCTCAGTTACTGTTACACACGTTTTATAATCGTGTTATACATGAGGTGGTACAGCGGAAATTTTGGAGCACGGCACCGAGGAGGACAGGTTTGAATCCCAGGCACAAATGGCCTTGTCTGAGGGAGGGGATCAGGGCCAACAAAACAAGGAAACTAGAAAAAGCTACAGTTGGGAGGCAAAAGGCAGAGCTTACTGCTAAAAATGAATCATACTGCATGGATAAAGCAGGTCCTCCATTGTTTGAACTGAAACTTGCATAATTTGTAGGTCACTCTTCACTCTGTAGGTCAAAGTAAAATAAGCACCCGTCGATCCCTGCATACCTGAGCACAGTACTGCGATTTGGACACGGCCACCAGCAGCTTCAGGACGGGCTGCGACTGCGAGACCAGTGGCGTTACGGCGTGAATGACGGCTGTGAACGTCTGCTGCGGTTTGATCCCTGTGGGCAGAGGTGTTTACAAAATCAGCTCCTCCTTTCACCCCCACACTGCTCCTTACGGTCCGAAAAACCCAAACGAAGCAGAGCTAAAAAAAAGACTGCGACTCAGCCGCCCCGTTTGGGAGATGGACAGGAGAAATTCCAGCTCTGTCAGATTTCCATTAGCATGAAATTACAGACTTTGCCTTCAAAACATGACAACGCTATCTGAGTACTGAGTATTTTAGTAGGAAACTGTGCCCGCACAGTTAATTAGGCGCCATACGGGCACAAACATAAGTGCCAACAATTAAAAAAGCTGTGCAAGATCCTTACATTAAAAAATAACCTTTATTACATATGCAGTCACTTTAATTGATACTATGAGAAGCAAACGCTGAATTCAAAATGTGCATCATGCAGTTTTTCTCCACCTAATACAAAGTGCAAGTAACTAATTATGCATGACTTTCAAATATCCAAAATAGGATCCTGTATTAGGTGGAGAAAAACTGCATGACACACATTTTGAATTTGCTTCTCATAGTATCAAAGTGACTGCATATATAATAAAGGGTATTTTTTTAATCTACCCAGCCACCGTTTAACGTCCATCAAATCAAGGTCCATTTGCTTTGAAGACCAAGGTCTTAAAGTGTAATAAGCAAAATCTAATTCACGTCTGAATAACATAAGTATTATAGTTTTTCAATCTCCTTTAAGGATTTGTTGCTTACAATTGACATTTCTAACTCTAGATTTCTATTTCCTGTATTTGACTTTTACAACTCTTTTATATTTACCTTGTTTATTTAGTAGTAGTACATCGTTTATTAGAATATCTTTTATTTTTTGATACATTTGCATCTTTGCACCTCCTGCATTTTTGCACTTTAGTTTCCTGAAAACAAAAACTTGAAGTTTAATATCTAGTAACGTTGTGTGCATTTCACTGCAAGCTGCACTGTGCATTACTATGCATATGAGAAAATTTTAATTAATGTACTGTATAGTAAAAATACTGTACAAAATGTTTTCACATTGCACGTTAATTAATATTATTGCTTAAAATAAAACACTGTGTGCAAAATATCTATACTACACGACCATCTCGGGTGAACGTTCTGTTACATGGATCGTAATACAGACTATTATGCAAACCAAACCTATTATTTTGGTACTAGGCCCCTATCATGCCAATTTAATTATCATGGTACCTGGTACCGTATGCATGTAAGAGCATGCAGGAGTCTCACCCAGCAGGGAGTAATAGAAGGGGAAGTGGCCCAGGTAGGAGGAGTACTGCGGCAGGGAGAAGAGACCTCCGGGCAGGCTGTTCCACATCACACTGTTCCGTCTCAGGTGCTGCAACACGCGGTCATGGATAATCTACGAACGATCATAAGAGGCACCACGTGAAAAGGGGTTCGGCTTTCATGTGGCGAAATCACAAACCACAGCTGCGCAGGTGAGCTTTATTAGGTTGACGGCCAATTAACAGCTATTAAAGGCGTTTTAGGTTTCAAAGCAGCAAGAGGCAGCGAACGGTTCCAAACAGGCCAATATGGGGCAAAGTGTACAAAAAGCCTACAAAAACTGGGGGAAAAAATTAATCTTTAGTCTGGGTAAAAGATTCCTCCTTTGGTCGCTCCTTTATCGGGGCTCCACCTGTACTAGGAGAGCCTTGTAAAGTGGCTGTTTTTCCCCTATAAATGCACCATCAGTGTTTCACTTTGCAGGGATTTGAACCCAGGACCTCAGACACTACCATGTTTAGCAGCTGGCTCGATCCACCAAACCATTGGAGCTTCTAACCAGGAGGTCCATCATGAGCTTCAGACGGCTGTATTCACAATCCACGTATTAAGGTCAACACCATTCCATCACTTCCTTTAGCCCGTCCTAAAACCTACCAACTGTTAAGTACGGGGGTGGATAACAAGCGCGAGTCGTGTCTTCATTGCACAATCACACTTTTTACTCCGTTTTTAATCAACCCATTTAATCCAACACAAAGCCGAGGCCTAACCGGCAACACAGGGCACAAGACAAAAACCATCCCCGACGGCACACACAGGGCCACGACCTAACACACGTCTCCGAATTCAGTCTCGCAAACGTTCTCCAATCCTAAAAAGCACCTTCCTGTTGGAGAACAGCCCATTCAGGGCGTGTAAGACACGGGACTTTGGGGTGGCACGTTGGTCCAACACCTGTTATATTTCCCTGATACTAAATCCCACGACGCAGCCGGACGTGGGCGTCTGTTTATGCAGCTGCCTGACGGGCACGTCCTCCAGAAAAAGAAAAAAACAAAAATAAAACCAGCACACGAAACCAGAGGAAGGTCTGCTCCTTCAGGAATAGCTCAGCAGCGTGATTAATCACGTTCCATAAGTATACCGTGTCTCTTTACAGTTTCAGGTTCAGTCTACAGGGAGAAGCAGAGGAGCCCCCGGTCTGTAAGGTTACAGAGCGATGGAGAGCCGTGTTCGAGCCGTTACTGAGAGCATGAATATTTAATGAGGACATGCCTTCGAAGCACTGAAGGATGTTCATCGATTAACACTAGGGCCAAGGGCTTACTGTACCTCCAGTGTAGTGAGGACGATCTTCTCCACAGAGGAAAAGTACGCCTCCCAGAGGAACTGGGTCTGCTGCCGGAGGGAGAGGATCTTGTCCTGGTTAATGGAGCGGATGGTGGTGGGGATCTGTGGAACCAAGAGTTTTGGGTTTTCAGTATCCGTAAGCCATGATCATCAGAATTTCATGAAATAAGGGCTTGAAATGTTTCACTCTGTGTGCAATGAATCTACAATGAAATGAGTGATTTTATGACAGTCTATTTTTAGATGTACATGTACATCTCAATATATAAAGGTGAAAATAAACATTAAACGAATATTATTCACAATTGTGTCTAAAAAAAACTATGCTATTTATACTTGGGAGAAATCAGAAATGCTTCCTTGCTGCATGTGGCTAAAAATAAAAATGCGCTATATTCACCTCGAGATGATAACACGTGTTTATTATTTGCATTTGAGGGGGGAAGTCGATTTGCTTCCTACCCAGGTTTAACTGTCGACAGGTTCAGAGTGCAGCACTGAGGAACTTTGATAAGGATCTGTAAGAAGGCTATAAAAATGCATGTTGACTATTTCCGGTGCTGAAGTTAATGGCAGACATGCTGCAATATCTGCCTGTGGCTTTCTGCAGCTGTAACCTCGAAAGAGAGTCGGCTCGTCAGTGTGTCATTATTTTAAGACCTTTATATTCTCCCCCTTCCTTTTGGGCTACACCTGAAATAGAGGTGGATGGATGAAGGTACCTGTAGAAGCAGCCTCTCGTCCCCGATGACAGCGGCCGTGTTCCAGTCGATGACTTCGGAGAAGGGGAGCTCCCAGCCGTTACTGAGCACCACGGGAACACAGGCGGCCTGAGCGCACACACAAACACACACGTTCGACACCCGCATTCGTTTAATAATCCGTAAGTAATTAGTTCAGGTGGCTCATAATCATAACCGAGACAGAGGGAGAAACGGTGAGCCTGGGAGCCCAGTCGGAGATTATCTGTAGCCTACGTTAAAGCTGTACAAGTCTGTACGAACAGCTGACGCCATCTGTAAACGTGCTGCTGTAATCAGATCATAAATAACAGCAGCCTGCGGCGTGTCCTTGCACACAGCTGAACGATGAACGCTGGGGCTTTAATCGAACGGATAAACAAAACGCTTTACAGACAGATTCACACAGATAACAGTTCAGGATACAGAAAGGCTGATATGATTCACTACCAAGTGCGTGTTCTGATAAGTAACTATGAAACATGCATTACAATATATGGAATAAAGTGAACGGTGCTCGGAAAATAAGTAAACGGCGTTCTAAATGGCTTCTTACCTCCACCCACAAAACTGATTACAGTTTATCTAATAACACATTTACCCACGATAAAATAACTGACCAATCGGAAAGCACCACATCCTGCTATTACACTGTTCTATCGCTATTTCGTGGTTCATTTATTGTGAACTCGCTGTTTCGTGGATTTTCAATAAATATTAATGTAAAATATTAACATTTTTGCTGTTTCATAGGGTTTCCATTTAAAGTATTTTTGCACATGCGTAGTACGTATTATACAGTGTAATTAACCACCTAAATATGTTTATTTATTTGGGTTAATTACCTAATTGATATTTAAGTTATCTATATTTAATATTGACGTAAATACTCTCTTATTTTGGCTAACTTCACTTACACGAAAGACTTCAAAATAAAAGTCTCCACCTTTACCTAAATGTATAGACTTCATGCCAGTCCATACATTTAGGTAAAGGCAGAGTCTTTTATTTTGAAAAGGGTCGTTCAGCAGTGGCCATCTTTGTTTGATTCCTATCATTCTAGCTGTAGGATGTATATTCAATGGTAAGTA
>JAVSBU010000078.1:3950479-3970972 GCA_033118015.1 Loricariichthys derbyi | reverse complement strand
TGTGGGAAGAGTTTATAAAGACTTAAAATAACGTACTTACTGTATAACTATTACAATAAGCATAGCGTCGCTACTTCGTGGAACTTCACTTATTGCGGGTGGGTCTGGAACGGATCCCCTGATAAGTGAGGGAAAACTGTACTCGCTGAAAGTAGGAGGAGTTCTGAATGTGCAATAACAAACTACAGAGTTCCCCATAGAATATAATGGAAATAGGCTCCGATTATCCAAATACTCACTATCCGAAATTTTTTCAGGACGAGGCACATTTGGATAACAGGAGCAGGTAAGCTATGGATTGGGCAGTGATTTTGGATGTGAACTAGATGGCCAACGATGTGAAAAGGACGGAGACGATCAGCTTTATGACCTAATGAAACCATCTCAAAAACAATTACACACGAGTCAGCGGCGGGACCTTACAAATACACACGTGTTTCACGTTTGGCATGTTAATCACTTCAGCTTCATTAACCAGACCCCCATTCTGCACTGTTCCAACCCTCGATGGTCGACGCTGCCACAAGCCCCGCCCACTCGCTGAGTAATGTATGCATATCAGATACGGACTGCCGACTGGTCATAAGCCTGAGAGAACTGTTGGGCAGGTGAGATTTAATTTGTTACACAGACTGTCCCAGCTGTGAGACGGAATCCCTCCAGTGGGTTTTGGGTGATCTCCTAGCAGAAGCTGACCAGGGACCAGATGTCTACAAGCCACTTCAACAGGTTATTCCTGATCCAAAGGAGAAGTGGTTCTACTCGGAACTCCCAGCCCTGTGTAGGAACCTCACTTCTGCCACTTCTCTCATCCGCCCAAAGCTCCAGACAGGAGGCGAAGACAGGAACAGATTCCAAACTGCCTAAGCTCCAACTTTGCAGCCAAAGACAGGTAAGATAACTTCAAACCTGCTGGCATTGACCCCATCTGTGTTCTTAAGATACAGGAGCTTCTCCATTACCTAACAGGAACACTCCACTCTTTACTGGTACAGTACCACAGCTTCGGCATCGAAGGAGCTAAAGCTAAACCATCAACATCATAAGCATTTACTTCATGTATTAAAACCCTGATGTATTTAAGAGAAATATGAGGGAGATTTTTCAATAATAAGTCTTTAGACCCCTTTTGATCAGCAGTAGCAATTTTAGGTAGCTGGACCATAAAAACCACTGCCTCTTTTTAGTTGAAGATCCGATCAATAGAAATTCACCTGCAAAGCCTCCAGGAAGCGGAAGGAACCCAAGCGCCGTCCTCGAGGCACCAAGCAGAAGGTGGAGTTGTGCAGCATTTCTTTGTAGTCATACCTAGGCAGAAAAGGAAGAGCATGTTCATATTTACTGATGGAGAACTGCTGCATATGATCCATTCGGACCAGCACAACACTTCCCAAAGGGGGGGGGGCTGTAAAGTGCACTAAAAATAAAAAGTATGCTTCTATACGGAGAGTGGAACTTTGAAATAAACGTCCTGCACTCTTCCCATACATGACACCCATTTTGCAGCACCGCTGTCCTGTAGACACATTTACTGCCCCGTCGCCTCTGTTGAGTCTAACAATCACCTGACCGGCTCTGTGATCTGATCAGACTGATAACGGAAGGACAGCACAATAGCGGAACTTCCGCCGCTTTACACTCCGTAATCCCTTTAGTCGCTCCCGTCGGGCCTGGTGATGTGAAACTCCAAAGCTACATCTGCTCCGGTGTGAAGCATCTACGTGTGAAGTGCCCGTAATCAGAAAAGCCCTTAAATGAAAGCCCGGTGCCTTTTAAAAACACAACACCCAAGTGTAAAGTGTGAGCCGTGACCTCAATAGCTTGGTGGATTAGGAGGCTGTAGGGAGTTCCTAATTTAAAAGGCCATTTCTCTTCCCGGCGTTGTTCGCCTTGGCCACGTACCCGTCTCCTCCCCTCAGTTTTTTAGGCCTGTCTCCTTCAGTTCTCACACTTTATCAGCTGGGGCAAAACAGCTGCCAAAAGCAAGCCTCGTGGGATGCACTCATGTATCACTCTGTGTGTTCCCTCACATTTTTGCCTCGTAGCATCATCTCAGCCAGATGTTGCAGCAAACTCTGGAAATAGTTGACCGACCCACATGGAGCCCTGGCGTCAAACCCATCCACCACCATTGAGATTTATCTGCCTTTATATATGACTGGCTCAAAAAATAAGTGCATCATAACGGCATTAGTCATTTATCAGAGACATCCTTGGTTTTAAACTCAGCCACTCAGTCCCTGAATGAATCAGTTTGTCTCCTCCCATTGTTTGTTCTTTGTTCAAGTTGTCCAAATCAGATGCCTCAAAGGGGGCTTTACATATGAGCCACATGGTAGGAAGAAATCCTGCCAACTGGGATTTCAGCTCTGGCTTGTGTTCAGGCGTAACCCTCCCTAATCACATTTCAAGGGCTGTGCAAGGACTAGACCACCATCACATTTTTTGTTTAAGAATGCATAATGACCATATATATGAATACATCTGATGAAGCTGCCAGATTCTGCCATTATATTCTGCTACTATGATAATATCTAATCTAATGGTGGCCTAAGACTTTTGCACAGTGCTGTATAAATCAGTCTTGGAAAAACAAAGGGGAAAATTACTTTAAGAAATGTTTTTTTTCTTGCACAGATATTGTTTAATACCTCCAAATGTCAACCCACTCCGTTATTACTCACAGCAACAACTGATTTTTCATTAAACCTACCTCTATACTGCGTCTAGAAACTTGGGCTTCAACAGGAATCAGATCTACTTTCAGGTTACACCGCAAACACACTACTGCTTTCTGCTCTGCACCGACGGCTCCAATCGCCTGCCTCGCAGGTCAAGTTGCACCGAGTTCTGAAACGTCTCTGGGAACAGCTAATGCATCACAACTTGGCGCCTGTGCAAGCACATGCACGCGCACACGCGCACACACCAGCTAATGGTGGGCAGCCTTCACTTCCACCTCATGTTAGGCTACAGGAAATGCAAAGTAGGAAGAACAGGCAGAAAACGTTCTAAACCTTTACGAGGAATCCATTGTGGCATCAAAACCTGGGCTGATGCTTGATCAAAAGTATGTAGACAGCCAGCGTTGGCTCAGATGTTGAAGCAATGGACCATTGACTAGAAGATTAAGGGTTTCGGGCAAGCTGCTGCTGCTGAGCCCTTGAGCGAGGCTCTTAACTCACAAGGGCTTATATAAGTGTCTGCCACATGAATAGGAGTAGTGACCCGAACAGGTGCGTAAAATAAAAGCCCACAGTCGCACAACCTCCAAAAGACGAGCAAGTGCTGCGAAATGGGTCACAAAGTGAAGAGCTTTGTCACAGAGAATGACACTCTGTGTAATGTAATTGCTATTTACATGGAAAAGTCTAAGAGTGGAAAAAAAACGCTGTACTGATGGGCCACTCTTTTCTCCACTAAAACAGAGGTTTGAAACTGCTTATCATCATCCTGATAACTGTATCTAGGTTGCCATGAGTGGTCTGAAAACGTACAGCCCTGCACTGAGCCAAGCAGTAGCTGGAAAAGTTAAAAACAAAGCCATCGACCTCTGGAGCAACAAACCGAGCAGAGGGTTACTGAACCCGGTTCTGCAAAACGGCTGTAACGTGATGTTTGGGAGTCCACATGCTTATGTTCATGTATTATTAACCAAAGTATTACCACAGACTTCCATAGAAAGTGCTACTGCTATAACAAATTACTCATAGAAAAATGTAATAAAAAGATCCACCAACAAATAACATCATCCCTTTTTGACACCTTAACGTCGTTGGCACCGACTGGCATAAATCCTTAGGTGAACCATGCCTTTGCTTAGTGTGTGTAAAACAGCAGTCGCCAACTACAGGAAACCAGTTTGCAATAACCGTGTAATTAAGCCAAGATTAAATCGGTGTCGCGCGCACAGAACCGCCCAGCACCATGCCAACAAACATGAATCTGACAAAACTCCAACCAGAAGGATGTCATGCCAATTATCCCACCACAGCAACTGTGACACTTTCATACACTAATTACACACTGTGTAATTGCAAGCTACAGTGGCAGATTTAAAGCCCACATGGCACGCCCGCGGTTCAGGAGCAGTCACGGGTTGCCGCCGATAATTCCCGGCGCTACACTCAGTATCGAAAGCATTTACGACGAAGCTCACGTCCTCGCCAAATAAAATCCCCGACATCCAAACGCAATCAGCTTTGGAAGCAAGGATGATGTCCTTAAATTTTCAATTCCGACGAGGGTATATTTTCTCAGACCTGTTACATTTCTCAAAAAAGGAGCCAAACCTTAAGTGGATTATTTAACAACTCGTTTTGATTTGTAGAAGTGCCAAGTCTAAAGCGTTCCCTGTGGAGGTTAAATGTTTAAATTTATAAACGAGACCGTGCATATATATGAAAAGACCCCAAAAACATCATTGGACTGGATCCCAGACCCCTGCCACAATAGGCTATGTGTCATTACTAATTAAAATGTGTAAATCAATTTCTTGCTTGCTCTCTCAATAGATTTTCTTCCCTTCTCGTTTTTGGCTTTCTGTTCAAGTTTTGCTTGCAAACAAATTTTTAAAAGTTAAAAAGTATGAAAATAAAACAAGTCATCACTAAAGTGGAAAGCCAAACTCCATCTCTGAAAATGAAGTAAATATGACCAGTAAAATCCACAGCCTGACCAAAGGAGTTACCCAAGGTTCAGCATTTGGTCCTTTTTAGTTTGTATATAAAGTGAACCTCTGAGGTCTAGCAAAGGCTTCCCAAGTCTAACTGTGGATGCTTTAAACCCATACATAATCTTCTGAGTAGCAAATTAATTAAAAAAAAAAAAAAAAACCCAAATGAAGCAACTCTTAAAAACCATTTCTGGCTTGACATGAGAAGGATGAAGCCGCTTTAAAATGTTATCTCAGAAAGCTTTCCGATTTATTCATGTGCCTTAATTTCAGAAATAATTTCCACTCGACGTAGGCAGGCCTGCTAATCAACTAAGGAGTTGTCCGATGATTTACAGGCGAGGAACCCTAAACCTCTTAAGCTGGATCAAAGTGGAAAATGCAATAACTTAAAATAATGACCACGTGTCACAACGTGGTTCCTCCGGTACAAATCTACAGAACGGATAAGTCTCGGTTTGGCACTGAGACTGCAGCGTAGACGCAATGCAAATCTGTGCCCTTAACATAAAGCCATTCATATTGAAGCTGGAATCCACTTTATTCCTATCCCATAATCCCTCCTTTCTAAATGGGACAGAGAGGAAAAGCCTTTCAAACCCTCCTCCAGCCTTCTGCTAAGCTATCCCAATAAAGCAAAGTGAATCAGATGAGCGTCCTCCACCTGAGCGTGTGACGATTCGTTTATTACGATTATGCAAGATAGGAGCAACGACTCGATCTACTCGTCCCTGATACTAAAGTGCCCCCGATAAAATCTTGGTTAAATCTTGTCAGATGATAGAGAATGTATGAGGGTTCAAATGATTCAGCGTTATGCTGAAGGTATCCTCTTTTTCATACACATGCTCATTATTTTTTCCACATTAAGTGTTCCAGGAGTAAGTTTAAAAGCGGCCCGTTTCAATTGACCGTCACGTTGACTCAGAGGCTTCAGAGGAGCTTTAGTTCAATCATTAATCCAGGTTAAATCAAAGAGCCTCATCAATTAGTCACCACTGGTTAATAGCCAACATTAACCATCTGACTTGGCAGCTCGCACTTGGATGTTCACCTCAAACCTTCATCCCTCCGTTACAGCCCCGAACCTCAAAACGGAGTTGCGTTTTTGAAGTGGCATTTGAGCGAGCATTTAAAGAGTAATATACACGCGTTGAATAAAAAGCAGAGCACTGTTAATGTGGCAAGTGAACACTGTAGACGAAATAAGCAACGAAAACCTCTTTTAAACAGTAAACCTCTCAGACCACAAAGTGCACACTGCTAGTGTTAGAAGTGCTGACGCTGGCAACAGAGCTGCAATTTGGAAACCACTTGTAACTGAAGCCTAATATTAGAAACCGCAATCCAGTATCATAAGTGCAAAACCACAAGCTTATAGCGTGAAGGGTAATTTAATCAGAAAGCCAGAGGCATTTAACCGGAACTGTAGTCTTTAGTTTCTAGAGCAAATAAATCAACAACAAAGTCAAATAAATATAATATGGGTGCAAACCGAAAACTCAAATGCACTGTTATGCCCAAAAATATGCAGACACCACTCTTAGCTCCCATTTGATGTTCCAATTAATCTCAAAGGTGTGTGTTAGTCCAAAAATCAGTCATGTCCCAAAATCTGAAGGAAAGCCTTCTCAGTAGAGTACTATTTTCCGCACTATAAGGCGCACTTAAAATCCTTTTATTTGAGCAAAAATTGACAGTTCACCTTATAATCCGGTGCCTTACATATGTATTCTGGTTGTGATTACTGACCGATTTTGTGGTACACGGTGTTCAAAAAACTGTTAAAATGTTTTAGAATGGTTTTGGTAAGCAATGAAGCCGAAGTGCTTGACGGATTCTAGGAACATTACGGTAACAATAGTCATGGTGTTTGTTGTTTGTTATGAATTCAAAATGGCGCCTGTTAGACATGCTTATGAAGTGGATTTCAAACTCAAAGTTATAAGGAATTTACCTTAGAACATGGAAATAGAGCAGCTGTAAGAAATTTCAACATTAATTCATCAATAGTGTGGAAGTGGAGTGGTTTGCTGGAGGTTTTTACTCTACAGATTGAAATTAAGACCAGAGTTTCAGAGGGAACCACAGTTAGAGGACATTATTGAACACAGAACAGCAGGTAGAAGCGTCTCTATAGTCTCTATTAAAACTTTCACGAAGGACTGAATCATCACTAAACAAATAAGTAGCAGCAATGAGACTTAATAACGAGAGATCCAGATATGGACATGCATTGATGCTGATACCATTTCACTCAGACACATTAATGGATTTATGGAGGAGGAATGAACTGCAAAAAGTGAGTGTATTGTTTTTTTATTTTATCTTACTGAACAATGTTACTGAGTTAATGTGAATGAGTTGAATAAAGTTCGATCTATTTGACCGTTTTGTTTCGCTGAATGCGCCTTATAATCAGGTGCACCTTATAATCTGGAAAATACAGTACTCAGATAATTGTCCTGGTTTTCTAGTTGATTTAGTCAGAACACAGACAGTTTTTTAATTTTATTTAGTTGTTAGAAAGTAGATGTTCTAGTCATAGCACTGGGGGAGCACCAGATAAAAAGTTCACATACTTTTTCCACTCACTAGTAGTATTGGATCATTTTCCTCAATAAATAAATTGCTGAATATAATATTTGTCTCATTTGTTTAACTTTGTTCTCTTTACCTACGTTTAGGATTTGTGAGAAAATATGACAATGTTTTAGCTCATATTTATGCAGAAATAAAGAAAATTCTACAGGATTCACAAACTTGAGCACAACTGTCCTTTGTATTCTGTTCATTAGGGATATTAGCGGCTTTAACGCAACCCCAACTTCCCCACGATCAGCACCAGAACTACTAACTCTCCAATTGGATCTTAGAGACCTACTCTTATATGCATATTTTATTTAAAGCTTGTTCCACTTCTCTTTAGTTTTATCCCAAGTTTGAGAATCACGACACAGAGACTCCGCTGGTTTCTATTCTTATGCTCGACATCTAATCTGAACCGAATCAGCGGGGGGAGGCTTAACACCACAGGCTGTGCTTTGAAAAGTCTCGACACAAAGCTTGAATTTGAGGCTGGGTTTGAGATGGGTTTGTGTGGTGTGTGCGTTTCCTGTGGCCGTGTCTGGTTATGCATGGATACGAGATGCGTAGTGTGCCGTTACGTACGTGGTTGAATGCATGCCCATGGTTGTTTGGTAATGGGTGTTCTGTCCAGTCGTGGGGTCACGGCTGTGGATAGTTGTGCGAGGCTGGCAGAGTCTAATCCCTCTCATTGAGCTCTGCGTTGCTAAGAACATCAGATCGAGCTGAAGGAATTTTCACCTCAAAGCAAACCCCCCAAAGTGTCATGTGTGCAGCAGTCAGCACAGTGCAGTCTTAAGAAAATGTGGCATCTCTCATATAATATGTATATTATGTATAATGTATAGCTGATATTTCTAAATGAACAGAAATCAAACAGCCTCAGTACAATTTTAATGCACCGTTACAGCTTTGTCACTGAGGACCACAGTCTTATAATATTCAGTCATTTTCCACACCGGCTTCTGGGGATCGCTGTAATATGTAATAGATCTCATTCCCTCCTTCCACCATTTAATAATTAAATCACCACTTATTTATGTGCCTCTCACGAAGCATGGGAAGAAAACCTAGGACAAGATTCTGTGTCTATGGATCAGCCCATCCTTGGGAGCGATTCAAATACGGTCATGGGTACAAGCAGCAGAAATGGTTCCTATGCAGGGTTGCTGGCTCTGTGGGAGGGTGAGGAGTCATCTAGAGGAGGCTCAGAATAGATCTGCTGAGGGGAGCCTCACAAAGACGCTCCTGTTTGGATCCAACTAGGCACGAGTTGAACCAGGATCTACTGGACAATGGGAGCCAGTGGTTATGTTAAAAGTGTTGGTTACCTTCTACCTGAACTTTCACTGTCCCCCCAATCACTCCTGGAAGGATTATAAAAACTTGAGTCCAAAGTTATACACTTTTGTTTAAAACTTCTTAAAACAAAATCTGCGCTTCACAGCTCTGCAACTGCACCCAGAAGTTTGGACCCCCGTTTAGCTCAAAGATTTAGCAGCCATTATTTTAATAAAAGCAAGTGAATCATCTTCCTAAATCGGGGAGGACCTGGGAACATTCCGGACCCATTTATCCAACAGCTCTGATGTGCACAATAGGAAAAACCCACCCTAAATGCAGTCATTAATTCCCCACTTGTTCTTCCATCATCTTCCATTTACACTGGAAAGTCCAGCCTTTCCAAAAACATAAACACTTCCTGTGGACTGTGAGCCCAAATATGACTCTCTGGTTCCTAAAGACTTAGTCACACATCCTTTTGTGATTTCACTCCAGTCTGGTGCTGATAATTTACATTTACAGTATTTGAAAGATGTCCTTATTAGTAATTGTGATATATCGCAATAAAAAAATGTGATGACATGCAGCAACTTTGTGATCTAATGCAGTTTTAATGCTTGAACATCAAGGGTTCCAGCTCACGCTTCCCGGACAGGCAGAAGAATAAACCAATAACAGCCCTTAGGATGGATTGGCAGCTAAACGGTGATTATAGCTCGGGGAAAAGCTTCTTAATTACTGTGGAATTGCAGGAATTTCAGTCATTTGGGAATTTCTAACGGCTAATAAATCATTTAGTTTGAGCATTCTCTAATCAACCCCTTAAAATCAGAGCTAAATATAAAATACTGTCTTAAAACTAGTTCACGTCAATTAAAGGTTAGGTCTTATTTTCAGTGCGGGATGAAGCTCATTAAGCACATTTTTCTGTAACGTCTTTAATCCATCTTTACTGAGGGAGCCAAACCGACTGCACGCTGGATAAACAAACAAACCACATCACACAAAAGCATTGGGGGGAAAATACATTAAGGCTTAATTTAATTTACCTCAGTAAATTAAAATTTATAGAAAAAAAAAGTGTGTATCAAAGGCTTCCCACAGAGACGAAAGGGTCCAGGTTCCTGCAGCGCCACTGGAGTTCAAAGTGGGATTCATAAAAGATTCAGAGTCGCTCAGAGTGCAGCCCTCCTGCTTCACTGCTCGCTCTGACCCCGGGTTAATTTATCTAATTGCCACACAAAGGAGGCGCATCAACTCCTCGTTCAACGGTAACCCCCCCACACAGATTTATTACCTGCTCCTTTCATAACTCTCTCACTGCCACTTCAACACCGCTTACAAGCATCGCGCGGAGGAAATAAACAGCTGATTGGGAAAATATCTGGTTTAGTGAGCGCTAAATGGCTTTTACCTCTACCGACAGGTTTCACTGCCCTTTTTATTCCAGTGGTTAATGCTAACTAGTTAAGCGCTTTAAGAAAGAGCCGAGAGAATGATGAATGAGAATCTGCTTGTGACAGGTGAGAAACCCAATCAGAACATCCCACTGTATTACACTGATATTACCAAGAGAGGGGGGTTTGAATATACAGTAGACCCCCACCTATTCACGGTTCAGCATTCGCGAATTCACCCATTCGCAGAATTTTCTCTGGAACGTATCTACTTGTTATTCGCTGAAAAGCCACACATTCGCAGTTTTTTCTGTAGAACATATGTACTCGTTATTTGAGGGTTTCCATGAGCAATTTCAAAGAAATATCCCAACTCCTACTGCTACTGGCATCCTGTACAGTTGGGTGCACGTTCACTCCAACCCTATTGGCTGCATTTGGATGGCTCTACAAGGTGGGCTCTCATTGGTTGATACATACCGCCACAGCAGTGACGCCAAGCTCATCCACTATCGCGCATGGTTGGATTTAACCATCAAAATAGGGACTTAAAGGTCCCCTCCAGTGGTCCTAACGGGGTGTCAGTTATCGATCTGATTGGGTTAATTAAGTGCCACAGCAATGAAATCACACTTGAACTAGTCAATTTTATGGTATTTAGTGCTATAAATAGACAACTCACAAGTCTTGCTGAGAGGCTGATGAGTTCGGAAATCGCACCGTGTGTAACGTCATGGACAGGTCATGCACAGGTCGCGCACGCTGATTGGTCAGAATATGGGATTAGGGCTGCGTCAAAATAGGTCACTACGATTTGTGTACCCCACACGAGATGAATCCGCTTTATCCACGAGCAGAGCAGCGTCCTTCTTTTCCCCGTGTCGCTCAGGTTCATCCTGATACGGACTAAAATCGTTTTCTCTATCTACAAGCTCGCTATCTGATAAACTTTCGACCTCGCTACAGTATGACTCTTCCGATGATGAGTCGCCATTTTGTCTACCTGATCATGTCGTCACATCTTCGGCAACAAACTCTAACTCCAGGTAACGATTTTGAGCTTGTTTAACGACTTAACAGGTTAAACAAAAACGAATCAGCAAAACGTTCAGCGGCATTCAACACTATTTACTCTACTCTATCCATTCAGCTTTAGTAGATATGACCACTGGGGGGGAACCTTAAGCACTTTTGGGGGGTTTACAAGTATTCGCGGATTCACACTAATCGTGGAGAATCTGGTCCCTAACCACCGCCGATACGGGGGGTTTACTGTATGGGAAACATTTATGGATAGGAAATAATGTAATAAGCTCCCTTTATAAGAAAAATCCTTACAAATGATTTCTCAAACAAGGTAAATTTGGATAACAGGATCGGACGGCATATCTTTTAAAATATTTAAAGTACAAATTAATGTCTTTTTTAAAGTTTATGTTCAATAAAATAAACTAGTAGCCTAGTCCAAACGACATTTCCCCAGTGGCTTAATTCTATAGACGGCTTTACTCAAAGCACCAAATCACTAAACTAATCTCATTTCATTGCAAAAGTCTGTAGAGCAAATCTTGAAGACTATAGGAAAGAAGGACAGAGTTGGGGAGAGGAAAAAAAACAAAAAACAAAAAGAAAGATCAGCTTAATCCAGATTCACTTGGCTGTGTGAAATGTGCGTAACTGGAGCCTCACTTCCTGAAAGAGATACGTTACGCTGGACAGATAATTACATAGCTGGAATTCATCTGTTCCTGCGCCAGCCGGGTCAGGCCAAACCGAGAGAGACGTGGGAGAAAGAAAAATGGCTAGTGTTTAAAGAACGGCATGACCAGGTCAGAACGTAGCTCAAACTGTTTTTAATATAAGTGGGACCTTCTCCCCCTTGTAAGACATTTATATGATAATGGAGCTTGCGGGAGGATTACAGAATAGATTCCGTATGTGATTTATAGGGACGGCCTGAACTGAAAAGGGAAAAAGTCAAAGAAAAATCACCTTTGCAGCATAAACCATCAGTAGATACCTCGTATCAGTGATAGTCATAAACAGATTCAACCTGGCTGAGATGCTAAGATGTTTGAGTGAGCGTGTTTAAAGAATAAAATCACAATGAAGGATCCAAAACCAGCGAATGGAAACGAGGAATTAGTGATGAGGCCGTCTGAGAATTTTCCCTCAACTGTTCTAGACCAAAGTTTCCTCCAAATTTCAGTCCTAAACCTCCCCAACTGCTATTTCTGTCCTTGATCGCAGCCTTCTGAATAATTAATTGCCAAGGAAAGCACAGACAGCTGGGCAACAAGGAAATTAGAGACACGTCCAGACATGTAAATATTGATCAGAATACCTGGCGTGCTGGCGTGTCGAGCACAATCACAAATCCTGAGGAATGTCGAGGGGAACTGCAAGGAACACTCACCTGAATGATAAAACGGGTCTGTACCTCAAACCAGGTGTGTCAGTATGAACTCTCCAACCTCTAACCTATAAATAATTAGACAGGATATGTTTGTTGTTTTGGCAGGATGAAAGCATGGAAGAGGTTGGAATGTGGACATCCCTGGAAGGATCTAGGCTGCAGATACCAGCCAAGTCCGGAAGAAAGAGAGCACCACGTTTAGAGCGGGACTGTAAGTCGTGCAGAGGTGTGGGCGGTAATTCTGAGGAGGCCTGAACAAACTCTTACTGCTGCTTAGCCTGCAACCAGGTCTGGTCTCTAAACTGCTAAAAGTCACAGATTATTAAAGATCTCCAAAACTTGATCACCAGAACGAATGCTGAGTTTTCCCACACTGAGAAAACTCCCCCTGTCTGTGTTTTCAATTCCTTCCGATTTCAATCGCGACCCCCTGCCGCGCCGCTAGCTCACGGGAGCCCATTTTCACATCGGCTTGTGTGCGGTCACGCCCACACAAAAGTGGCAGGGCCCCACTGTCAAAATTAGCCAATGGATCACGTCCAGTAAGTCCGGTTAATGCTTTCCCAGGCCATCACTGCAGGCAGGTAATTAGTTTAACAGTGCGGAAGGATGAAAGAGCAGAGTTCCTGGCGAGCGCTCGGGTTATGGGATCGCGGGGGGAAGTCAAAAGTTTCACAGAGGTGGCAGGAGGAGCATGGCATTTTTATGAAGCGCTGCCAACACCCAGGAAAGGGAAGACAGTGTTTCTCACCAGGACACCAGATGCAGCAGGACCACCTGGTGACCTTTCTGGGTGGGGTGAGGGGGGCACTTCAAAAGATAAGATAAGGAACCAATCCATTAGGCATTGGAGGGAATATGTATGCTAATTTAAAGCTTAAAAGAAACATTAAAGAAAATGCGATTTAAAGTGCTTTCGCATGAGACGCTCTGACAGAGCACAGCACCGTTTGAAGACATTACTAACCAGCGATGGTCATGTGGCGGTCATTTTGACTAATGGATAGGGCTTGGGGGGAGGGGCGTTAAGAATAAATAAAGAAATAATCAAGATTTGTATCCGATGAGCATCTGCTCGTTTTAAAGACCAAGGTCTTAAATCATAATGGGAATCTGTTTATGGACGTCACAGTCACCTCAACAGCCAAATACGAGCGGATCCACGAGGAGAGGTGGGAGTTAAAACTTGAAAGGTCCCTACCTTTATGGCTATGCGCTTACTCACTTATCTAACTCGACTGATTCATTTAGGCTCTTGTGGATGACTTTTCGCTGCTTATATCTACCAAGCTGTAAATGGTGTTTGTGTTCGTACCTGTCCTATTTTAGATCCTTTGTTTGTCCCTTCACTACTGTCATATTCTCTCAAATCTATAACTATATAAACTGGTTCACATTCACTCAAGTCTGTTTCATGGCTGATCTTCCATGTTGTTTATAACCAAACAAACAATCATATCTATCATACCGCATAAGGTTTGCATGCAATTTCCTTGTGTACTATTTATATTACAGCAACATAAGACTATATAACTATGGTAATGCCTGGTCAACATCTATTGACAGAATGCAACAAACTCGTTAAACGGCTCATACCTGCAGTGCAATTTTACAAAGACGACGACAATTTGGAATTCAGACCAAGAACCAGGGGTATAAGGGGTTCTGAAACAAATGATAATTAGCAAAGCATATACCGTAAATAAACCAAGCTGGCGCTCTAACAATCCCGTTCAATTCGTTTTTATAGCACTTTAAACGTCGTCACAAAGCAGCGTTACCAAAGCTGAGTAGATACCAGATGAGCATCAAGAGTCGATAGCGGCAAGACAAAAACCAATAAGACACACAATAGAGAAACCTCAAGAGGAACCAGGCCCAAAAAGAGAGAACTCTTTTATAGGTAGAGGCACGTTCCATCATTATAAATCCTCTGCGGTTTAGCAGAAGTGTCCTGTTTCATTCATACAGAACATCGTGTTCTTATTTCGACAGATTTGGTAAAACACGCCGAATACCAGATGGAAACCTGATCTCCAGCAATCGGCATCACCATCGAGTGGACACGAGCCAAAACAAGTCCCTTCACGTAAAACCAACCAGTTGAAGCCAGAAAACTTGTCCCGAAATGTAGGAGACATCCTGAACAAACAAACCTCAAACAAAGCAGATATAATAAGCAAAGACATGAAACATGCACCGAGACCTAGAGAGATCTGTGAAAATAGATCCAGAATGTGCTTCAAGGGTTAGTCACTCCAAGAAAGATCAGAACGGAGCAGCAACATGACCCCCTGACAGCCTAAAAGATTTTAAAGACTGGGACCCTTTATGTGAAAGAGTATTACAAATTCACCCAGCTTTAGTTGGTTAAGTGCCACCAAGCTAGAAAATGTTGACCAACCAAAATTAAACGATAAGAACGCACCCTGAACTTGAGCCAGGCCAGTGTTTGGGATGGGTATGGGTCACTGTAGCAGTCCTGGGGATAAACTCTGATCTGCTGCAGTGCGTCATGTAAAAAAGGTTACATTTATTTTTAACAAAACACCCCAAACTTTCAGCAAAAGTTTAATCCAGAAATATTTGCTTTAAGCCCTACGGCAACTTTGCTGACCAGCATTACTCAGAATGATTACTGCAGCCAGTAATCCCTAATCTCTATATCAGTAAGGCTGTAATAACAAGCAGAGCAAAAAAAAAAAAAAATACATGGCAGGACTTCAGCGCTTGGGATTTGCCTCCAATCTTAGTGGTGCTTAAATCTGCAGCCATTAAACATATATTTGTGGTTCCAAAAGCCTTGCCATGCCGGCAAAGCAAGTCATCGCTGGCCTAAAAACGTGTGGGGGTGTAATGGGGAGTATGGGTAACCAAAAACATGGCGGTGGCTGAGAGAGGCTGATCCATCGGTCCTTTGGCATTCCATATCTAATGCATCACATTCTAGGTGCTTGCCAAGTTCCACAAATACATCATCCTGCCTAAGGACATGGAGAGCCTTTCTAAACAAATCAGAAGTGTTCATTCTGCATTGGTGGGCTCCCCGGGGAGAAGAGGAGGCTCACAGAGAGGGCGTGTGATAGTCTGCTTATGTAGAACGTACCGAACTTAAACAGGTTCGGAGGATTTCTCAGGAGGACTCGAGGTAATTACATCGAGGTTTTTTTTGGCTACAAATCAGCATAACGTTGGACACTGGAAGCCATAAGGTGGATCACCACAGACTTTGTGCGCCTTAATAGAGCTTAATTTTCTTAACAAGTCCAAACTCTAGAGCAAAGGCATAGAAATCATAACATATTAGCGCTGAGAGGTGATTAAAATAGACTTCGTTATAAAGCGTTAATTACGATCGCACCGAGACTGAAGGTGTTAAGGGACACGCTCTTGGCCCACTTCACTTCTCTCACTGCACTGCAGCAGCAACGTTGCAGGCAAAGAGAAAGGCCAGGTGAGGATGATTATGTCCGAGGAGAGAGAAGGGGAGGGGAGGTGACCTTTCCAACAGATTGCCCAGCATTCCTCCGTCCTGGCTGGAGGTGGACGTGTCCGGGCCTGGCTGAACTCCTCAGCCATCTCTCCATCAGAAGCGTGGGACCGCTGTGTAAACGACGCCTTGGCAACGGCACCGATTTCTTTGGCGCTCTTCTCTCACAACGAGAGAATAAATTAATCTGACAGACCCGTTAATGAAACAGGCCGTACATGACATTTTTGAGAAATCTCACAGTCTTATGAACTGAAGATGCACAGACTGAATCTCACAAATCAATTTAACAGAGCAAAGTGGGCAGACCAAACAAAAGGATTATGAAACTCATTGTGATCTAATTCCACGTTTTAACTATAAAAATGTACCTTAGTTTTGTGATCAGACCTTTTTAGCCATCTACGTGTCTCCGTAGAAAGCCAATCGACAAAAATCTTGGCCTGTTTTGGCTGAATGCGAGCCGTTATTTTCCTTTAGGCATTTACACAGGCTGGGTAATGAGACGTCCTGCCAAGTAAGCTCATGTTAGCTAGCTGCTGAGACACGTTTTTAATAATCAGAAATGGGCCACGGCTGATAGAGCAGTCCTTTGGAGATTCCTAACTGCATAGCTGTCTCAAGTTTACATTTCCACACGTTTTCTTGTGCTCTCAGCTACGGAGAGCAAGTACACGGTAATTTCTCTCAAAAACAAAATCACAAAAAAAAAAAACAAAAAAAAGTCCCTCAAAAAATCCACATCAACAGCATTGCTTTGTCAACTCATCAGCATAGAGAAACAAATCAGTATAATGATTAAAGAATTTAATTCCTCCATAATAAAAACATCTTTAATTCATCTCTGCAGCAAAATAAAAGGTCATGCGGTCTGACGACTCATGATGTCATTAAGAGAGGGGAAGTCCAGACGTCTGAAGTGTAACAGGAAAACTTTGGGTTTTATTGGGAAACAGCTGGAAAAATCCTTAATTACACATGATAACGCTAACCTTCAAGGCCGCAAACCAGAGGCAAAGTTCAGTGAACGCAATCCAAGATAAACATGAGCTTAACCCTGTAACTACACACTGGGATTCCACACGTCTGCTTTAGAACCAAAGAAAGTTACGAGTCCTGCTCCTCTTATTAAAAATCGGTTACATTAGATTTACAGCAGAAGAGTTTATACACAGTGTAGGAGATGGTTAATGGACTTATCCATTGAACCACCTTCAATCCTGTCACCCTATTGATATCACCATCCAAATTCTCGAGGGTGACCCTCTATTTTTCAACGTGATGAACATATTTCTATACAGAACCACAAAGGATGCCCATAAAAAGTCATAAAATCATAAACCCATTCAAGCCTAGCAAATAACATCATCTAAAAAAGAGCTACGAGCTCGTCCCTCACATCACGGGTGCCCCACTGAAGCATGCACAAAGATCAACTATTAACCTGTTCCAGGAACAAGACATTTCTCAACAGGTTAGGCCATCTCGCTGAAAAGCGTGTTCAGTGACTCATGTCTTTTTGGTGGATTAAAGAGGGAAAATGAATGTGAATCAAGGTCGGCACTGCTTCTCAAATACTGACTGCAAAGAAAAAAGGCCTGCTTCATCCCTGCTTGTCATGGTCTGGCCAGAATTAGAGAGATTTCACAGTGGGAGTTCGGGGGCGGGTTCCGAAGACTATCCCAGCGTTAAACAGGTGCTTAGACAGGACACCAGTCAGTCAATGGTTCCATAACCCAATCCCAATTTGCAGCCATTGGACATCAGCTGTGAGTGACAGGAGCTGCCTGTTGTGATTACTGATTGAAATATCAACCATTTATAATCACCGTCCAACATTTCATCAGAAAGTTACAGGAACATCGTATGATTTTTCTTCTTTTAATGACGAACTGATAGTCCGTATCAGGATCAATAATGGTCCAATCTCCTGTCGTACTGCGAGATACATACTGAGAGACGGTAATAAATCTAACTACAAAAATCAACCCAAGGCTTACAACCTCGCTCATAAAATTTGACAAAATCTGTCGACAGTAGCACACGGGCTCATTAATTTTACTGCGCCGACGTCGAGGGTTGGATCATCATCATGCTCTGAAATCGGTATGGGGTAAATTTGGCGCAGGTATTAAGGTACTGGACCGGAAGTTTGAGGATTTAAGTCTCAGCACTGCCAAACTTCCACTGCTAGGCTGTAAATCAAAGTGAAATATGGGAGAGCTGCTGCTGGTGCTGTAACATCTCATACACAGCACTGCAGGAACCTGGGTTGGATCCTCGCCTGGGCTGCTAGAGAACTTGGCATATATATCACACACAGTATATACGCACTGTATACCTTTCCTCCAGGTAACTTCAAGGATTTCCATCCATCCCCCAGTAAATTCTCATAAATAGAATGGCTGCCACAAGTTGTGAGTGATTGATGGTGACCTGTCCAGGGTGAGCTCCAGCCATATTTGGTGCTCAAGAGATAAGCTACAGATGGGAGATGTTCCATCGCAGTCATAACCACCAGTGAACCACGCCTAAAGGTCCATCCCCTCGCACCAGCTGAGCAGCAAGGCATACAAGCCTGGATTAAGGGCCCGGATTTGAGCTTCCAACCTTTCTTTTTAGTAGTCTAGAACCTTGATCCACCTTGAATGTTGATCCACCCAGTTTTGCCATCTCCTAACCATTAACTAAATTTAATTAGAGTACATCACATTTTTTACTTTTTTTGAAACTGAGCCAGTTTACCTGGTACTAAAACTAAAAGCATACCATTTCACAATCCCTCTTTTTTTTCTTTTTTTTTTTTTTTTAATAAAAAGGCCCATTCCACCAGAAGCTCGGTAACAGATGGCGATTCGGCCGTGCCCCACATTGACAGCCGAAGCCCCCTTTCAAGCTGGCTAAGGGGAAGCAGGGATCAAACGGCAGAGTAAACTGAAGGCCCTCAGCACGTTCCCCGTTAGGAAGCACCGCCAAACACGGAGGAGGGAAGAAATATGCGAGGTCCGTGTGACACACAGATGGACTGACATCATGCCTTCCCTCCGGATTTATATTTTTGTATTTATAGCATGTTTTTGAACCCTGTTGCCTGGATTCGCAGCATGCTGAAATGGAGATCTGTGGGTGGAAGAGATGGGAGACGAAGGGAGAAATGTACACAACATCTTCTGTTTGATTTAAAAGGAGGAGCAGGAGTCGAAGCCGGACACATGGTACGAGATAGGACCCGGAGTTATGAAGATCTCTGTGAGGCCTCGGCTTTCAGCAAACTTGACAGTTTGGTTAAAAGAAAAGATCCATCATATACACAGCATAATTTCTTTTACTTGTATTTTACTGGCTCTGAACACCAAGAATGTGGGAGAACTGAACAGTGGATGTTTTATGTTAACTCATGACCAGTTTCACCTTTCCTCCATATCTCATTTCACTAAAAATAGCAGCATGCTGAAGATAACACCCTGCAGGGATTTATACAGAACTACACAATGCTCCCTGGAAATCGATCTAGATTGAATGGATCACTGAGGTGCCTTATTGATTTATCGGACCACTCAGAGTTGTTTGTCCTCTGCCTTCAGCAAGACGCAAAAAAAACTGCACGGATTGCTGTGGAGTCCTAATCTGGGACTGTTCCAGGGTTTTCCACTCACTAAAATATTTCTTTTCCAGCACAAAAATGGAACCGTCAAGAATCGAAAATTGGTGAAGTGCACAGCATGGGCATGCACAGTTTTCTCACAGAGACTAAAGATTTATTAGCTTTAGATGGACATTGAATCTCAGATTACTCCAAACATTAATGGTCACAATATTATGTGAAACCAGTACATCACCACCAGTGTTTTTACTCTTTATAAATACCATGATACCACAATAAAAAGCTAGCAGTCAATTTGACTCTGGATTGCATAAAACGTCCATAATGCTCAAGTAAAATTTATAAGCCAGAAAGCTCCACATCTACATAATGGTTTGGCAATTATACCAGTGGAAACATGGACTGTTCCCAGAAAAAAAAAGAAAAAAAAGAAAAGCTCACTGCTTCATTGAACCAACACAAGCTTCGGAATCAAAACAGAGTCTGTGGAAAAAGGGATCCATCATTAAAATACACAGCTAGCAAAGCCATGCCAATACAGAAACTAAGCATTACAGCAAACCACATCTGTGGCAGCGTCACAGCAAACTCCTGCCAGTTTCAGGCTTTGGTTTCCTTCTGCAGCGCCAGGAAGACCATTTGTGCGACGGTGAGGTCAGTACGCTCACTTAAACAGGAAGGCGGTTGGCCCTGCATTTTCCCTACACTGCCAATTGCACTCTCCAAACCTGGATCCCATACAAACGACTTTAAAACCCTCAGCTCTGCTTACCTCCAAACTGCAACGTCATCCCGACTAGAGCGGGCCCTCGAACGGACTGCTGCAAAAGCCATGCTACCCTTATCATAGGTATGCATGAAGAGAAACCGAACAGATTACAGTGTTCCCTCATTTATCGGGGGATCCGTTCAGACCCACCCGCAATAAGTGAATTTCTGCGAAGTAGTGACGCTACCCTTTATTTAGTAGTTATGCAGTAAGTACATTATTTTAAGTCTTTATAAACTCTTCCCACACTCTTATACATAACCCTTTAACAT
>JAVSBU010000078.1:3915497-3929907 GCA_033118015.1 Loricariichthys derbyi | reverse complement strand
ATTTGTTATTTCCAGCATAAACAAAGTCTGAAGTGGTGGATGAATTACTTTCATAAACATATGGTGGATTCTGACATTTATAGTTGTTTGTGTTCATTGAGCACCAGAGCATTTGCTCCACTTTATAATACTGTGGATATGAATAGTTACAGGTCATGGTGGCATTGAACCCTCTCACAGCACAGACATTTGATGGGGGATAAAATACGGCCCAGTTGCTGATCTGTGCAAAAACACCTGCAAAATGTGAAGAAAAAAAAATTTAATGAACGCAAAAAGATTGGATGAGATTTTATGATGCTTAACTTCTCAAACATATATCACATATACATCCTAAAGTATTAAAAATATAATGTACATAAATAAATCACTGTCCTTCACATTCTAAACACATATATAATAACATGCATTTAATTAATAAGGATAATCCTAAGAGTGCAGACTTACTGACACCAGAACTTGGACAATTATAAAAAAAAATCATATTTAGAAATCTTTGGTCACATATATTAACAGGTAACTAACAGTTTAGAAGTATTTACACCTTATCTTTAATAAACTAAGTCCTTTGCTATAAGAATCCAAATAAGAAAGTTAATATTCCGTACCGTACAGGTTGACCAGAATCATCACCAGCAGCAGCATTTTGTCTTACGGAGCTGCTCAGCCTCTGGATTTGTGCTGAGCTGTCTGACTGATGCACTGATAATAAGTGAGAAGTTAAAGTTGTTCCTAAAACAAAATGTCAAAAAAGAAGAAGTTATCAGCTGTAGAATGAACAGCTCATGGTGGATGATTACAGCATGGATAACAGTAACACAATGAGGATGTGATCTTTGATATTGGGACTGTTTGATCTTTAATGCATTTTGTTAGTCACTATTTTTTTTTATATATTAACACTTTTATTGAGTAAGCATATTCCACTTAACATCAGTATATCTCAACACATTCTTTGCTTATAAAACTTTCAGTCTCAGAAACATAAGAACCTGGGTGTGTGTAACAGGGAGTCCTAATCTATAAATCGTTGTGTGTACAGAAACAGTTATTACTGAAATCCATTCTTACAGGTTTAACATATTCCACATATTCCACATTTTATAAAAACTATCTCTCTTCGTTTTGAGGGAGTAGGATATTTTTTCCATTGTATAAATCTCTTGCACAGTGTCCATCCAGTGCTCATTTGTTGGTGGATCTGGATTGAGCCATCTCCTTGTGAGGGCCTTTCTGCTGGCGGCCAGTAAAATGTATAAAATCTTTTGTCCTTGTAATTTAATTTGTCCACCGGTATATTGGCCAAGTAAATGTTTATAAATGAAAAGGGGAAAACCAGAGAAAAACATGTTGTATGTGTTCATGTATTAGACCAATAATGATAAATGAATTGACAGTTCCAAAAAATGTGGTAATGATTGGCCCCCTCCTCCCCACATCTCCAATAATTATCCCCCAGTCCCCGATATCGCGTCTGTATCGCTGTAATGAAAAACCTCATTACACTTTTCCAACAAAAATCACGCCACATTCGATCCAATAGTAGCCCATTGTATCCTCAATGTCCTTTCCCAACATTCATCCGTAATTATCACATTACCTTGTTTTCCCACTTGGCTTTGATGTAGAATGTGTCGTCTTTTTTACACCACAGGATGCTGTTATACAATCTGATTATAGTCCTAATGGGTGTTCCTGATTTTAGTGACTATTTTAGCTTGAGTGGAATCACTGCTTATCAACTGAACTTTATGGGTGACTTTTATTGCGTGTTACCATATTCAGCTTGAGATTAATCTATAATTGATATCTGCATTAGGTGTTCAGGTATCAGAGTGGTCTAATAAATTAACCCAGTATCACAGGGACCAAGGAGGCTCAAGGTCTGCAACAGTGACCCCTAACCAACCCTGTGATGAACTGGCACCCCGTCCTGCATACAATTACATCTGAGCTGAGGAGGAGCTCCTATAACCCTGACCGAAAAAATGAAACGTCATTAAACTACATTTCTAAATGAAATTAGGAACAAATCCCATGTATTATTTCCAAATGTAATGAACCCCTAACAGGTGGACTAATTTTTAAGGAATACAAATCTGAGTGGTTCCCTATGCTGAGCCTCTCTGGGTTATATTTCGCCTAAGAAAAAGACAATTATACACAGATGAAACATATACATGGGTAAACTAAAACAGCACTTTCTTACACTTTAAACAAAACTTCATTTGCACTTTTTGGACTGTAAATGAATTCACAAAATTACGTAAATTGTAAAAAATAAACGTTCTTAACTTTAAAGTTAGACTACGCTTAACATTACATATGTATGAAACAGTTTACACTAATCATCTGTTTTTGCCTTTTTGGCTGCACTTTCAGCACCTTCACTTGCAGCCCTTTTACACATAAACCTATCCAATGACGTTTGCTTTTTCCTGCCTTAAATTTAATATGTTCTGAAAGTGAGAAAAGTTATGAAGCCACATAACCTGCAGTTTTTCTTTCAAAATCTTTGCGTCTTGAATGCGCAAGAATTTTCAGAATGATAAACAAGTAGTGGCTTGACTTTGCAGTCACCACTAGCATTTGTGCCCAATACAAGGGTGAGATGGTCTTTCATTGGCTTATGTCCTGGCATCTTCGTCTCCTCGGCTGTTATGAAAGTCCTACGGGGCATTTTCTTTCAAAACAGCCCCGTCTCATCGCAGTTAAAGACTTGCTGGGGGATGTAGCCATCTTCCTTGATGAGGTCAGCGAAACGTGTGATGAACTCGTCAGCTGCCTTTATTTAACTATCGGTGACATCCCGAAGCTCGGCTCGTATCTTGGAGCTGCAGCCCGTACCTAGAATAGAAACTTTGCTCAAGCTGCAGCTCATAACTCGAAAAACTCGTATGTGGAGCAGCTCTTATCTCGAGGTACCACTATATAACATTACACATTTCTACAAGTTTTATCAAACCAAAAGCAAAATGATCAATTCTGAGATCTTTCTTCAAAGACGTTTTCCTTCATGCAGAGACTGTAGAACTTCTTGCAGGACTTCTCACAAAAACAACTAATAAGGGTCAATATTAACTTAATAACTCATTTATTTGTACGTTCTCATTACAAACAAAACAATGATCACTTTTTGTTTATTTTTTTAGATAAATACTGCAACAGGTTAAGTACAGTTCAGTGGACAGATGCATTCTGTGACAAATCCAAGTCAAGACAGCAGATTTAGAATATATCTTCTATAATATTCTGTTTCAAGCCATTAAGCTCACTGAACTTGGCAACACTGAAGTAGTGCAAGTCTTCATCTGCTGTGTATGTAGTCAAAAAAGGTTTCACATTTTTACTCAACACCTGCATGATACCAAAAAAGATAAGGGTAGATCACGAAGCCAGAATGCATTCAAATTCTGTTTACATTCAGACACAAATGGGCTTCAACAGTAATCCATATGCAGCTCTGTACTGGACTGGCCCACCTATGCCCTCTGAAATCTAGGACAGGTTCTGGACCCCCAGAACTAAACTATGTATAGGAAAGAGAGGGCAAATTCCCCAAGCCTTTCTATTCATTAATATATTGAACAGAGTGATGACATGGTTAGATTCCCTCAGTCCTTCATCAACTTGGGAAAGATTTCAGAATAAAGAAATGCCCTGAAATAAAAGTGTGTTGAACTGCATAAAACATACAAAGGATATAAAAACAGCTACACCACTGTAAATGTCCAAAACTAGCTGCAGCTGTAATGAATAAAGTGTAGGTTCTCCTCTCTCACAGTCGGGACTAAACATCAGCACATGATAGAGAGTTGCAGGATCTGGATACGTTCACATACCCAGTGTTGGTGCACGATGTAGCCAAACTGTGTGGGCACGTTGGCAGACCCTGGCACAGCAACTCACCAGAACAGGAAGAGTAATTATGTGAAATTAGCTTGAGATTAAAAAAGCTACAGACACTAAATACCTTTATAAATCTAGTTTGTTTTCATGTAAAGGTTTGGTAAGTACCATCACTTCTTTCTACAATGTACAAACATGTATAAATGAATATAACATATGAACCTGCTCTCTTAACTACCGAGCTATCAGTACAGACAGGATGGGGAGATGACGGTACGACCCAGATCAAGCAAATCCTGCCCAAAACAGTCGATATCATGGTCAAATCATTAGTATCACCTGTTTGAGCCACTTTTAGCAGTGGTGTGAGCACAGCTTTATTTGGACGTCCATCTGTTCTGGGGGCAAACATGACAGACATACTCATACTCTGAATACTCATAAAGCCAAATTCTAACATAAAGTTTAGCTCTTGATTTGGCAGCCATTCCAGCATGCATAGGGCAAAGCGTTTTACAAATCAGGCTTATCCTAAAAGGTCCTTAGGACAGGCAGGAGTTAAATAAAATCACTGCAACAAGCATCTTGAGTTATGTTAAAAACAGGCACGGTCATAAATTCACAAATAATAAGCAAATGAGAATTCAGAAATGAGCTGGAGTTAAAATAGTGCTCCTCTCCCCTTCAGCAGTGTTGGCCCGAGTCTCTCACTACCGAAGTGCCACGGGGAGCTCAGTCCTCTGCTCGTCCATCCGACCCCCCTGAACCTTCATCAGCAGGGAGAAGAAATCCTCATCGTCCATCGGGCCTGGTGCCTGGCTGCGCTGGTCCTCCAAACGACCTTGGGCCTGTGGATGAGATCACAGGAGAGAAGAACTACAGAGCATGAGGCGCTATGAAGGATTCAAACTGAAATAAAATCATTTTAATTATGCAGTGCTTCATCAGAAATAAAATCTGGGACTTGCAAAGACAGCCTTCCTAAAGCAGTCCCGTGCTTTAACCGTTCACTGACAAATCATAGAATCTTATAAATCATAGTTCATAAATAAAGAACACGAGACAAAGCCGTACTTGGGTGGTTAGGATCATGTTGTAGAGATCCTCCTTGGCTGCCGGTTTGGGAGCGGAATGACCGAACTCCATAACCTGCTTCCAGCTGCTCCTCCTCGATTTGTGTCTGGACGGTGGGATCTCTGTGGGGGCGCTCGAGGGTCGCCGAGGCTCCGTGGGTGAAATGAGGGCAGGTTCCTTGAAATTAGCACGCTGGTCATCCAACCTCCGACCCTGGGAGATGGCTATTAGGTCCATGATCTCCTCCTTTTGGAGCGAGGTCATGGACGAGAAGACCACTGTTTGGACGAGAAGGTTAAAGCCGATTGTTTAATAACTATGTTTATATGTTTTCACTATAACATTTACTATGTGATGATTTAATACAAAATAACAGTGATACTAAAATTCAGAAAAAGAAAGTCTATTACTATGATAAATTAATGATATTATGACTAATGGATGGGATCATGATGCAAGGGTTGGTGTAGTCGCCTCACAACTCTAGAGATCCCTGGATCTATTCCCAGGCCAGGCAGAGCACTATGGTCAGATATTTACCTTTGTGTCCAGGGTGCAGGGCGCTCGGCACAGAGTGGCATCTCCTCCGTGGCACCAGGGTGAAAGAACATCGCTGGTCGTTGAGACGTCGGCCCTCCTGCAAGGCACACAGCAGCTCGTACAGAGCTTCGGGGGAATCTGAGGACAGCCTGTGTACCTGTAACAGCACACAGAGGTCCGTTTAACACACAGTACTGCTCAGCAGAGTCTCACAAGTCTCTTCATGGGAGATAGAGTCAAGTCTACCACGTGCGAGTCCCAGTCGAGTTCAGAGTCTCTTGCATGCAGGTCTGAGTCTAATCTTGAGGCTCTGGTCTGTAGTACAAGTCAAGCACGGAGTCTATGATGTACGAATCCAAGCTGAGTCATAACTGAATCTCGAAGCTTTGGCCTCAGAGCCTGCATTGAGTCTCAAGTCTCTAGACTAAAGATCTGAGCAGAGTTTGAGACTCAAGTTCACAACTCTGTCCCAAATACACCCACATTCCCATATATGGTCCCAAAGAAACTGTAAAACACAAGTAACACATTTGTCTTAAACTGGGATTTTACACCTCCAGATGGTGTGTAAAATATGGGAGGGAAATATTTCCAGTAAAATATGTTTCTAGAAAAATATTTACCAAAACATTCTACAGCCAGTTGCTGATGTGTGGTGTGATGTTGGGAAGAGAGACAGTAATGCCACAGTAATGCTAAAGCCACAGAAATCTTTCGGTCCTATGGGGTGATTTTTTAATAATGACATAATTATTTATTCATGGGGTCATCATTCATATAACCAAAACCACCCAGTGGCTTTTGGGAGGAAACCAAACTGCCCGGAGAAAACCTTTGCAGACATAAAGAGAAGTTTCCAACACAATACAGCTTACTATTGGACCTTAAATCTTTAGTCCATAAAGGGCATGTAGGTCCTTATCCAGAATCACACATAATTTTACAATCTAAACAGCTTTTAGGGCCTTGAGCAAGAGCCCATCTATGGTATTTTGGAGGTGCTGGGAATGGAAGCCTTAACTTTCTGGTCCAGTCTTTTAACCACTGAGACAACACTGTCTCTATTATTAGGAATCATCTCTTTTCTCCAAGTTTTAATCCAACAAATCTTGGTCAGGGTCACCAGAATTTAGAAGGCACGGGTACCCAAATGGGGTTCCAGTCAATTGGAAGGGTGCTTGCTTGTTTCTGATCAGCTGAATTGACCTTGCTCAAGGGCCCAAGACTGGCTGGGTTGAGACTTGAACCCACAACACATTGGTCAGTTGCCCAGAACCTTAACCAGCAAGCCACCAGTATGAATAGCTTTTACTTGAATGGGCCGTTGTTCAGGATATGTCAGCCATGTAGAATTTCCCTAATTAGAAGAATACCAGATGATTTCCTCCCCTTGACATCCTTATACTAAAAACACAGGGTAGAATGTAATGTTTTCACAGCTAAGTATTGAGTTACTGCTCAGTCTAGTATGGCCATTATGCCAATAACTAATTTCTAAGTTCTCTTACATTTTTCTTGAGAAATTTCACGATTAATTTGTCCATGATGATTCATCATGATCAGATCAGCAGTGAAGCTCAATGTGTTAAATGATAAATTTAGCTATTACAGGTACAAGCAAATCGTTTATTTAGATGTGGATCCACTTTTAATTTGAATAAACACACTCTGAAGACCATAATCTGGACCATTAATGAGAAAGCAGCCCTGCTTCACTTCCAAACAGAACAGGAGAGCACTGAGTATCATAAAAAAACAATTACTATCACACGCCTGTGATGTACAGGAACAAAAATATGCTGAACATTTACAGCATTACAGTATTAATCCTTATCCAGAGTGACTAACAACCGATACAAACTGGTACAATCCAGAAATTGAGGATTAAGGGTCTTGCTCAAGGCCCAATAGTGTCAGCTAGGTCGTGCCAGGACTTGAACCCTCAGCCTTGTGTAAATGTTCAAGCGTAACAAGACTGACAAAATAGCTGGCCTACGTCAGATTACCTTCTGATGAGCATCTTCAGGTTTGAGTAGATCTTTGGGTCGTAGTAGAACTGCTGACTGGGCATCAGCGAGGGGTTCTTCTTTGGTGACCGTCTTCAACCCTTCCTCCGTCGTGCCCTGTGCCTCTTCCGAATCCTTCATCACTAGTTCAGGTCCAGATCTCAGGTCTTCCATGATGTCGCGTGAGGAGCGCTCTTCCAGTATCACGACTTGTCCTTCCTTGTCCTTCACGATCTCTAAGTCCACCTGTTTGGTCTCATCTTCTTTCACACCATTTGCTGAGCGTCCCTCGAGCCTGTCGCCATCTTCTTCCATGTCGTCCTCAGGCTTGGTCACTCGCAGTATAACCTTGCCTCTTGTTGTGAGATGTATGAAATCCTCTGGCTCGTCCCCATCCTCGAGGATAACCAGCGGCTCCAGCTGTAGCTCCGCTGGGGTTTGAGCTTTGACCTCTGTGTACTCCATGTCACTGTCCAACATTGAGTCCTTCAGTCATCCAGCGGATGTGGGAGACTTAAACAGGTCAAATTAGCGTTAGGAGAGTTTGACAACACCAGGCAAATTATGTTTATATTTAATCAGATGTGTAAATATTTAATGAGTGCATTGCAAAAATCCCTAAAGATCTCATAATGTTTACTTAATGAAGAACTGAAATAACAGGAGCATTGCACAAGAACAGAATGGGAACGAAACTCTATAAAGAGAAATTACAGGCCACTTTAGGCTCTTAGAATGAGCACTATAATTAGCAAACTGATGTATTTTATATTAAAATAAAACATGAGCTCCTTAAAGGCCATCTTACCGTCCTACAATCCTGAAGATGGTGAAATGGTTCCCTGGATCTTGTGTGTAGCCCTTGTGGGCTTCACCTTCTGGCGCCAACCCAAAGTAGAAGCTTCATATCAAACCCAAACAGGGCAGGTTGTCTTCTAAAATAAAGTTAATAATAAAGCCGAAAGCAAACGTGCTGTAAAACTGCTCTATAGTTTCACACTCTGACTGCTGACTTTCTTCCTCTTCCTTCTCTTCCACCCAAACCCACCCCTACTGACTTAGCCAATATTTTTCTAAACTCACATAACCATCGTGTTCTTCCCTGAAATAACCTGAACCAATTAGAGCAGCAGTTCAAAGCATGGCTCTGAATGACATTAAATCGAAGACGATTCGTGAGCATGAATTCAGATTGGCTTTGCTAAGACGCTAAGACTTGACAGCTCGCATGCAAGTTTTAACGCGTTGCCCGCTTTAGTTGACACAAGTAACAGAGCCTGCGGTTTTGCACGCTTCCTGTTGTCTAGCAGCAAAAACAAGAAGTGCAGACATCTGTGTGAAGACGAGGCAGAACCGAGCAGAGCAATGGAAAAGTGAGCTACAGCAAAATGTGCAAATGAACTGAGAAGTTCAGCATTTATAAAGCAACTCGATCTGTATTTGCACATTAAAATCTGCTGATCAGCACAAAACCATTCAGCCTGCCAGATTAATAAGGAACATCAGAATCCTCAACAATCATAAACCAAAGTAAAGGAATAATGTGGTATAAAGGAAATGAACACAGTATTTGGGCTTCCATCTACATAAAGTTCTAGTTGTCTGAAATAGGGCTACTTGTGTTAAACTTCAGTTTGGAGTTTCCTGCTTACGGGACCTTCTTTCTTAAGAGGTTAGCTCCTATAAGAGACTAATTACACAACTGGGGCTTATTCCCTACACCCACACTGCTTCTAACCTCTTAATAACCTTTCTTTAGCTGGAATTTTGCCCTGCGTGACACTTTTGCACTGAACCATTTCACAAACTGGAGTTTCTTGATTAAGCTGGGCTTTCATCCTACCTGCAGCTTCCTGTCTGACTGTCTCTCAGCCTGGGGTTTTGCACAGCACTGAACATCTTGCACAAGCTGGGGGAATTACCAAGGACATCCAGCCCCAGGCCTTCTTACCTCAGCTGAGTCTTTATCACACTGGCCATGGCTGTTCTTTGCTTACTGGGATTTGCCTTGAACATGGGGCTGGAGCTGCAGGACTGCAGCTAGATGTCACTCGTGTTTCCCTCCACACACACACACACACACACACACACACACACACACGGAGCAGGCTCTGGTAGATTAATGTGTGGCTCAGTATGTTGCAGCAGCAGCCGATTCCAGGCAGCGGGCCTAACGCAGGCCGGGGACTCGCCTTAAACACTCACCCCGGGATGCATCCGCTAAACTCGGTACACGCTCCGCCACAACACCGGCCCGATGGAGACCCAGGCCTGGAGGGAACAGAGAACGGCCACGAAAACAGGAGCGACATTGGGGACATTTTACAACAAATTATGACCATCACCGACCAAAGTCTGGACGAAGCTCAGGCGAAGTGAGTATAAATCCGGGCTTTAATGACGGCTTTGGCTCGGTGCCCGATAAGTTTGAGACTTGTTTACAGAAACGGGTGTTTTAATGTGGAATGTGGATAAGTGCTGCTTATTTTATTAACACTTGTTACGGTGCCATTTTACACATTAATTTCAAGTGTTAAGTTATCAGATGCATTTTTAGACTTTTCTGATTATTGTTGACACGGCATAACCCTGGACAGTGGTCTAAACGTTATTGTAAATAAATCCCGTTAATAGTCTATGTAACAAACTGTGAAATTAAACCATTGAATAAACGCTGTTATTAATATAATAATAAATAATTAGATTATACGCTTGTCTTTAATAAGCTGAGGCTAACGCTAGTCTCAAGTTTCCTAGGGTTACTAGGCTTGCGTGTCAAATTGCTTCCTACTACACTAAATAGTGCCCTAACTAGTGCGCAACCGTTTGTCACTCAATGTTAAGCAGTGCACTGTTGGGATCCGTAGTTCTCGATTTAGGACACAGCCCTGCCCCGTATCGATAATATCAGCAAATGAAGATAACATTCTTTTCTAAATGTTAATGCAGACTTTGTAGGCTATGGAATACCGTGTACGCGAGTTGATAGGGAAATTGCTATTTCTTATACGCAGTTAGAAATGTGGGATTTATTGAGGAAAGTGCAGGTGGGTTAAAAGGTGTGTGGTTTGGCTAATGCAGTTTTTCCTTTAACCCGACAGAAAACATGCCCTGAACTGTCACCGGATGAAACCGGCTTTATTCAGCGTGCTTTGTGAAATTAAAGAGAAAACTGGTGAGTTTGACTTTATGTCCAAACGTCACACAAATTTCATTTCATTACACAAAACTGTTAATTTATGGAAAAGTTTGGAGTAAATGTGAGGTGCAGCTACAGACACTGACGCGAGACGCCATGTTGAACAAAAGCGACAATCTGTGTGTCTCAGTGAAATAAAAATATTCTTTTGATCCTTTCAGGTTTTATTAAGCATATTCAGCATCATAATTATTAATATCGTCCGTCAAACCCGTTAAAACGCAATTTTATGTTGCCGCGATGACTGATAAATCAGGTGAAAGCAGCAGTAGTTTATTAGCTAACCCTGTTAGCTCTGGCTACCTTAAACTAGCATAGCTGTGCTAAAGTTCATTAAAACTTATTCCTAACTGCATTTGTGTTTAACAAAATGAGTTTTATAGACTCTATGTACTTTTTCAGATTATTTTATTATAGTTTTTGCCCTTGAAAAGTTTCCTGGTTTGCATTTGTGTCCATTTTAATTAGTCTATTAATTATGTAAGTATTAAACTTTCAAATGCAGTTCTGAAAATATTTCTGAGCATTGCAAATTTTTGCACTACTTCTTTTTTTTTACCACATATATATATATATATATATATATATATTATATTCCTACTGCTGTTACTACTATTCCTAGTAATAAAATAACTTTTAATTGTAGGGTTATTTTTAGATGCTGTTATTTTATGCCAGAGTTGCAGTATTTTATTTCATTCCAATCATTACTGTTACAAACAGCAGAAATTTGTTAGTTAATAAAGTAATTATATAGCTGTTAATATGTAATTAGCCCTCTATTACAAATATATTCTTGGTTGAAATGATTTATTTTAACTCTTAATTATTACGAAGCCTTTTTTTATTTTTGGAGAAATGTTGCTTTACTGGTAGATCTCATCAGCTTTTTATGGGGGCACTCTTGACGTAATCTGTACTTTGTACCACAGTTCCAACCCTTTATCCCCAGGCGGGCCTTATAACTCAGGATATCCTGTCCAGGCTGAACTTGGTGCTTAGATCCACTTTAACCTAACATGTGGTTTTTAAGATGTGGGCCGGTGCGTTTAGTCACTGTTTCCAAGCACTGGTACCGGTGTAGACCTCTGAGTTATGGGGCGCTTAGTCACTGTTTCCAAGCACTGGTACCGGTGTAGACCTGAGTTATTGGTCTCTTGTGGAATGGGCGCCATCTATGGGGCACTTCCCATATGCCCAATTATGCTTTAAATGTGGAGAATATTAATAGTTTATCAGAAACGCTAAACATTTGGACAGATGCATAACTGTAATTCTCCACCCCAGGCTTGTCTATGCGAAACACCCAGGAGGAGGAGCCACCAGACCCTCAGCTTGTCCGGTTGGACAACATGCTGCTCGCCGAGGGCGTGGCGGGGCCCGAGAAAGGGGGCGGAGCGGCGGCGGCGGTGTCTGCCGCGACCAGTTCGGGAGGCATGTCGCCGGACAGCTCTTTGGAGCACTCGGATTACAAACAGAAGCTGAGTCAGATCCGCACCATTTATCACACCGAGCTGGAGAAATACGAGCAGGTCTGTCAGCACACACCCCTGCAGGGGGTTATCAGTAAAGGGGGCCTATCCCGGAATTTAGACGAGAGACCTGTAACCTCCGCTCATGTGAGAGGTCAATAATACGGTCAGTAATCACCGTGTGTGACGTTGCAGGCGTGCAGTGAGTTCACGACCCACGTGATGAACCTCCTGCGTGAGCAGTCCCGCACGCGGCCTGTGTCTCCGCGCGAGATCGAGCGCATGGTGGCCATCATCCACCGCAAGTTCAGCTCCATCCAGACACAACTTAAACAGAGCACGTGCGAGGCCGTCATGATCCTGCGCTCCCGCTTCCTGGATGCCAGGTGCGTGTCTGTCGGCGCGAGCAAATATTTGCGGACGGCATAGACCTGCTCTTGATGGCGAGCTGATGATTGGAGTTTTACTAATTCTTTTTTTTTGTTTGGTTTTTTTTTTGTTTTGTTTTGTTTTGCGCTGACAGACGTAAGCGGCGCAACTTCAGCAAGCAGGCCACAGAGATCCTGAATGAGTACTTCTACTCCCACCTGTCCAACCCGTACCCCAGCGAGGAGGCCAAAGAGGAGCTCGCCAAACAGTGCAGCATCACCGTCTCTCAGGTGATCTGAAGTTACCACCATGTTTAACGTGTTTCACTTCTAATTTTTGGATATGGCTAAAAGGATTTCATCTTTTAAAGGGATTTCTGTAATTCCTTAAAATGTTCTCTAAGTTCTTTGGATGTAATTTTACTAGGCAAATTAAACCAAACACACAAACATCTGTTTTTGTTTACGGCTTTATTGAACACTTTGATGAGTCATTAGCAATGCACGCTTGGGTTTGGAACTGATACGACCTCCTTTAGCAGCTGTTGTGAGTCCTAAATGTAGGTAAAGTGGATTGAAACGACCCAATCGCTGTTGTAGCTGGATGGATTTTAGAATCACAAACAGCCTTGGGCACGTCGTCAGTGTGTTCAGCCATGGCACGAAGGGGGAACAATGACTGGTCTGTTTGCTCAGAACCTGTTTATAAGTTGGATGAAGATCAGAGCTGGGTCATTCCTAAGGGTTCTGTGTGTTCTTTGCTGCCCATTTCCAAAGCCAGAAATGTGCCAGGCTTTGTCTGCATGGTGAACATCAGCATAAGCTAAACACAGGCCATGACCAAGCTCCTAATTTACTGTGCCTTTAGAAGCCCTGAAGTTCTGCAGCCAAATCCTCAAACCACTTTAATGAGTGACAATAGAAAGCAATCACTGGTAACTTTGGTAACATGTGGGTTGGACCGAGCTGTAGAAAGCCCAGGCTGGAGCTTCTCATAGTAACACAACAAAGCATAACAAACCTGGTTGTGTTGTGGTTGCTAAGGTTTTATTGCTGTTTGGAGTCTGAGTGCTGTTTTGATTGGAGGTTTTCCAATGCACAGTCAAACCCTGTCATTTCTCCTGATTGTTTTATGCATCTTATTTGGTGAGTGCAGTTAATATGGTGCAATGTTTGATTTGTCACATCAAATTTAACACGTAATATCTTACTTGGATGCAGTTTGGCTGGAATGTAACCAAACGTGCCTCCTGTGTTTGAAGGAGCCCCCAAAATGGAGCACATGGATCACGATTTAGCCCGTTAGTGCTTCAGAGAAGCAATCTTATATCAACAAGCAAATAAAGGGGTTTTATCTTATCCAAGGTCCAGCAGTGTTGATGGTTCTTGGATCTTGAGCCCTTGTGGCTAAATGTATTGGTAACATGTTTATTACTGGTTGATTACCAGTTGCAGGCTGTCACTGGAAATGTATGGAATCAGAATTAAAGCTTTTCCTATCTAACATTATCATATCAGCTTAAGAACTTCCCTACTTTTTCTTTATTATCAGTTTCAATGAGCTAAAAAGTTCAGGTTGACCCATGTAGGTTTTTTTAAAGGGCAAATTCATCGTATTTTGGTGAACATCAACTAATCGTCGTTTCTGGTTCTTTATATAACAAATAATAATTTCATGCCGTCAGATGGAGATTAGGGTAACTTATAATTGTTAAAAAATGGAATTTTGTAGGCCATTCTCACAGCTTTCCGAAAACACACGAGCAAAACGGAAACGAGGCTCATTTGTGTATGACATCAGCAACGGCAATACAAAGCCTAGCATCTCACTGTTAAAATGGATAGCAGCTCAAGCGTGTCGGATTTCAGTGATTTTCACTTTGAATCTGAGGATGAGGGGTT
>JAVSBU010000078.1:3867548-3880967 GCA_033118015.1 Loricariichthys derbyi | reverse complement strand
TTTTTGCAAGATTTTGCACGTTTTTGCACGATTTTGCATGTTTTTTGGGCATTTTTGCATGTTTTTGCTCGTTTTTCTTCGTTATTGCATGTTTCTGTGTTTTTGCGTGTTTTTACGCATTTTTCTGAGTTGCACATTTTGCGTGTTTTTCCACGTTTTGCCCATTTTTGTGTTTCTGTGAAGTTTTGTGTGTTTTTGCCCGTACTTGTGAATTTTTAGGCGTTGTTGTGTGGTTTCGCGTGTTTTTTGCATGTTTTTGTGCGTAATTGCACGTTTTTGTGTGTTTTTGCATGTTTTTGCACGTTTTTTTGCCGGTTTATATGCACAATTGCACATTTTTGCACATTTTGCATGTTTTCATGTATTTTTGCACAATCATGGCAATCACACTCGCATTTTTGGCAGTAAATGCACATCTCTAGTTATTAGTGTGATTGCCTATATAGGGAGACGGTTGCTTGTATACAGATCAGAAATCGCACGTTGCATTCGCACACTATGCCCGAAAACGTGAGATAATTTTCCCATTGACTTAACATTATGGCCAACTTCGGACAGCCATAACTCTGACAATTTTTGAGCTAGAAACATCAAATTCGGCATGCATGGACTGTGGGGCACCCTGACCCGGCACTTGAAGTCACGGCGTGATCCGGCACTCCGGTCACTTTTTACCACGCCCACAATTTCCGGCCATAGGAAACCCTTTGAGCACAATGCTAATTGGCCGTTTTTTGACGCTCAATTTGCCCCGCAGTTTTCGAGATAGCGACACGTGACAAACACCGAAACATGCAGAATTCTCAGGAGACGGTTGCTTGTACACAGCTAAGAATTCGCACTTTGCATTCGCGTGCTATGCGCGAAAACGCAAGAAAAATTTCCCTTTGAATTAACATTAGGGCCAACGTCTGATGGCCGTGACTCTGACACTTTTTGAGCTAGAAACATGAAAATCGGTGTGCGTGGACCGGGGAGCACCCTGACCTGGCACTTGCATAGTGGCAATCACACTCGCATTTTCTGCAGGAAATGCAGCTCTCTAGTTGTTATTATTATTATTCAGCTGTTTTTTGACGCGTAATTTCGCAGTTTTCAAGATATCGATATGGGACAAACACGAAACATGCAGAATTCTCTGGAGACAGTTGCTGGTATACAGATAAGAAATCCCATATCGTGAGAGAAATGTCCCATTGACTTAACATTACGGCCAACTTCGGATGGCCATAACTCTGACAATTTTTGAGCTAAAAACATCGGCATGCATGGACTGTGGAGCACCGTGACCTGGCAATTGAAGTCGCAGCATGATTGGGCACTCTGGTCACTTTTTACCCCGCCCACAATTTCCAGCCATAGGAAACTCATTGAGTTATTATTATTATTCAGGCATTTTTGATGTGTAATTTTGCCAACAGTTTTCCAGATATCGACATGCAACAAACACAAAAAGATGCAGAATTCTCGGGAGATGGTAGCTTATATACAGATAAGAAATCGCATGTCGCATTCGCGAGCTATGTGCGAAAAGGCGAGAAAAATTTCCCATTGACTTAACATCACGACCAACTTCAGATGGCCGTAACTCTGTCAGTTTTTGGGATAGAAACACGAAAAGCAGAATGCATGGACCAGGGAGCATCCTGACCCGGCACTGGCATCTTGGCAATCACGCTAGCATTTTCTGCAGGAAATGCACCTCTCTAGTTTATTTTTAAACTTAAATCTATTTAAAAAACGATAAATCAGATTGACTCAAAAAACACACAGCACACACACAGAGTGATTATCATGCTTCAGCCTGGATTAATCACAGAAATGTGTGAAGGATTAAGAATTCTAAGAAGTCTGAGGCATAATAATAAACCAGCGCTATGGAACACTATAATAATAATAATGGATTGTTTTAATGGATTATAATAAATAATGGAATAATGGTTCCTGAGGGCGTGGGGTCAAATCCCAGTAAGGTGAACATCCGGTATTGAGGTTGCAGGACCCTGTGCTCTGCCCAGTGAATGTAGTGAAAGGTTCCTGTGTCTCCCTGCAGCCCTGACCACGATAAGCAGGGATGTTTTAGTATTTGTTAACTAAAAGTTACCTCAATGCTCAACCCCATAATTAATCCAGACATACGGTATGAATTATGATGAAAGGTGACGTGTCAAGGGTTTTTACTTTATATTCAGGATCTGATAATCAGACTTCAATAAAAAGCCAAAATGGAGCTGGAAGAAAGCTGATCCCGTTCATGAGGGACTCCCTCTGCAACACAGTATCAAAAAGTCAGGCGGAGGTTGCACGCCGCCATGGGGCTGATGGGATATCTCACGGGAGCCATTAGCGTTTTCGGTCGGGGATGCGACTCCGGGGAAAGAGTGAGAATCACACGCGTGAGAGGGAAAAAAAATCCCTCGCAACACACTAACAACACCTGTCACCCTCCGCACCTAATGAGGGACACAATTAGCAATTAACAGAGTGATCTGTCAGCAGCGATACCGGGGTCCCCAGTGCTCGGCCCCAGTCAACTGGGAGACACACAGCTCTTAATCAGTGCTCACACACAAACACACACTTCACTTCTCAGCGAAAAGCTGCTGTGGAACCTGTTACTGCTGAACCAACGGTGCTAAAACTTTTGCACAAGGCTGCACACAGCCTATCATGCCTATCAATACACATACAGGGTTTGAACCCGGGGCCCTGCAGTCGTGGACTTGTCTTAGACCCATGCACGATCTGAACACCCGTGAAGGAATACGTTTTAATTTTAAATGTTCACCCAGTGTTGGCACAGTGGCTAGCACTTATCACCTCACACCTCCAGAGACCTGGGTTCGAGTCCTGGCCTGGCTCCTCCTTTATGATTTAATTTGGGAGCACATTCCAAAGAAATCTATAAAGTATCCCAGTGTGAACACCTTGTCCCGGGTTGGCTTCCTCCTTGTGCCCTGTGATGCTGGACCAAGTGGTGCCAAAAAGAAGATGGATAATCTCCCCAGTGCCTGTGACTGCCTAGTATCACCTTCATTCACAGGACCTTTCGACTCTTGGAGGTTAATTTATTCACTGTAGAGTCAAAAATATGTAGACGGCTCTTCTAATTACTGAAGTTTTCCACAATTCACAGCTAATAGCTTCAGAATATGAAGCACACAGACCTGAAGGCTCATTGTCCAGCACCACGACCGAGCCTTGGGTATGCAGTATTGATGCCCATGGACATGGTCTTCATGTAACCCACATTCTATTACTGTACACCTCTAAAGCAGAGTATAACTTCACACTTCCTGACTTTACTCCAGAACATCGATTCCCACCTACGAAAGCTTTAGGGGAACAGACGGGTCCTGACTGAGATGCTCCTGCGCTTTGCAGTGATTATACTGCTACACACACACACACACACACACACACACACACACACACACACACACACACACACACACACACACACCTCCTGTGAACATGTACAATGGCAAATGTATGAGCCGGTGAGGTCAGCTGGGAATCAGAGTGTTAAATCCAATTTTGAGACTTCTATCTCATATGGGAGAAACCACCATATGCCATGTTCCCCGATTCCAGCAGATGAATATGGATGAGCTCAGAGCGAGTCCCGATTTAAGAAGCGTTCAGGTGGTGCTCGCTTCGTACTTACAGCTCAGACCCGGGGGTTCGAAAGCCCAAAAACATTTAATCCAAATTTCTACTGATACTCTTACTGGTCAAAGACAACTAAATAGAATCACGTAGTGATCCGTATAAATATCCATACGGAGGAGATTGGGTTTCACACAGCTTGATCTGGTGCTTAATTATTTATTTGCATAACAGGTACGCACCGAATTGAACGTCAAATACTAGTGATGTAGAAGCTTACATCTTTTGCACACAGTGTTTTTTAAAACAACATTTATTGAAAAAAAGGAACATTACCAGGTTGTTTTCTGCCTGCAATTCTCTTTTCTGTCAGCAGGTGTCATGATTGTTTGCTCGTACCAGTTTTCTGTCACTCAGATGCATTTTTTCCCTCTAATACCTGTATTTGCATTAGGGAGCTATGTGATTAAACGCTGTTAGCTGATCATTATCAATAAGGGCTAAAAAGTGCAGCCTGGTTAGTGCCGTCCCCTCACAGCTCCTCTGCTCTGTGTGGAGTTTGCATGTTCTCCCCATGTTTGTGTCTACCTTAGGTCACTCGTGTGTGTGTGTGTGTGTGTGTGTGTGTGTGTGTCTGTGTGTCTGTGTGTGTGTGTGTGTGTGTGTATGTGTGTGGCTGATTTTGCAAATAAATGTTGTTCTAATAAAATATTGTTGTTTATCGATTTAAGCCCTTAATTTGGTTTGAACCCGTTTGACCACAGCACGTATGTCACACCTCCTGCATGACCTGATTGCAAGGAGCACAGAGGCCAAATCGATTACGTGGGCTGACCTGTGGTGAACCCGGTATAAACCCTGTGTCTCTCTCTGGGTGCCAGGCTGCTTGCTTTTGCTGATTACTCCAGAGGTAGTCGTGTCCTTGACGTGCCCGAGAGTCGGGGTGTCAGTTGCACCCTCCCCTGTACCGTGTGCTCTATTAGCAGGGAGTAGCGTGCACTCCAGAGCCTCCTTCTCCTCAGAACAAGGAGATCGGTGTAGCCTGCAGGTGCACCGCAACATCTGGTGGAGATGAGAAAAAAAAACGAGGAGGACGCTTGACATTCTTCAAATGACAGGTTTTAATTGGGCTGCGTTTGTGTGTGTGTGTGTGTGTGTGTGTGTGTGTGTGTGTGTGTGTGTGTGTGTGTGTGCATACTTTAAAATCGCTGCTAATAATCAAGTGGTGCTTTTTACATCCAAGCAGGCGCTTTGTATTTAATAAGGTGCAACGCTAAAAAAAGCAACACTAGTGCCTAATCACACAGTGTCACTCCAGAAACCAGGGTTCGAATCAGGTCAGTCTTATTTGGGTACTATGGTGCTCCTTCCGGATTTTCTATGCTTCATTCCTCAGCACAGTTTGGTATGTTCTCCTTGGATCAGGTTAATTTAACATCCCAATAACATCCCATGGTTCAACTCTTGCTTTTGGTTTCTGTTTGGCATGTTCTATCATGGGTCTCCTTAGGCATTTATGGCTCAAAAATTCCCAAAAATGTGCCAGTTACTGACTAGTTAGGGCACAAACGATGCCCTGTGATGGACTGTCCTCTAGGAGTTGAGCCACCTCTCACCCTGTGCCTGTCTGGTGCATCCCCACATTCTCCCATCTGTATTGTCTTAGTCTGAGCCATTTCTCATTTCTATGACCTCCATACCAGCAGCGTGCCAGTCTTAGCAGAGGTGCATCCGTCTCCTCAGCTTAATCTCTCCTCGCCTAAGTGAATTAATCTCAGACCTGTAGCTCACATTCTTCAGTGAATGTAATTTGTTGTCAGGTAGCTAAGACTGGCTCTTCCTGAAAGCGGTGATAAATCTCTCCCCCTCTCCGCTAACGAACTGCGTTTAACAATAAAACGACAGTAGAACGTTTCATTTGCGAGAAGATCGACGGTGGCGCGGCTCTCGACGAAACGCCGGCGGCCTCGTGTTTCCTATGCTATCCATCACACGACGGAAAAGCGAGCAGATCGATCAGACGAGCCGCTCAGGGGAGGAACGACGGAATAAAACCAGTCATTCATGGGAGAGAAAGGGAGAGTGCAGCACTCAGCATGAGACTAGTGAGTGATCACGATTGGGGTCAGGAAGCGCTCCATCACCTCCGTCAGCAACGAGGAGCTTCATGATTCTGTGCATCTGCTTTCATTTAGAGGTCGGAAGCAAAGCATCATTCACTAAATATCAGGACCTGTTTACACTGGAGCTAAACCCAAGCATGGACCACATGCTCTCTGCCCCAGAAGAAAGCTTTTAAATTTAGGATTACTGGTTAGAGCTCATTTGTGTATGTGGGGCCTCCTGTGTTCTCCTGTAGCCAGGCCTCAGGTTTTATCTCTAGGTGGCACAAGAATCAGCTTTAAGGTTCAGGATTTGTCATTTAAAGCTTGCTTAACCCTCTGTGAGACCTACATGAGTCGAACCCACTGTGTCGTCTTCGTTAGAATGCAGACAAGCTCCAGACAGGGTGAAAAGCTTAGACATAAGATGCAACATGGTTTTAAACTTACTTAACTTGCAGAATCTAAACTTCAACTCATCAAGCTTAAGATTACTGTTAGATCTGCATCTGTGGCCCAACATCTCCACCTATGAAGATGTTTCAAACTGATAAAGCTTGTTTATCCACCAGAATCTCTTCTCTCAGGTCAGAACCTCATCCTTACCATCATCTCCATGCCACATCTGGCCAAACAGCTTCATATTAGAAGCATAATCCTTGGTTTAAAGCTTTGTGTGTAAGCTCTGCACTGGAACATCCACACTTCCTGCCTTTATACTGATTCAGTCTTTGATTCAGACTTGGAATGATTCTCACTGTTTCTGCTAAAAGCCTGAGTTACATAACCTAACCTTCATCGACAGCTTGAATTCGTTGTTGTCGTCTAAAATTTCCCTTCGAGCACCAAACAACAGGCACGACTTTAACAAACTTTCAGAGCGGTTACGACGCTCTGTTTATGCTCCGCGCCGCACGCCAACATAATTACAAGCCTCTCAGGAGATGGTACGAGTTGATGCTTTATCCGTAGATTGAAGGTTCCTTGAGATGCATCAGCTCCTCCTGATCCTTAACCGCCAGCTCGGCTTCACTTCGAGGGCTTTTTGGTGGCCCTTTGGATGCGGAGAAAAGGCCTGAAGAGCGATCTCAGACATATGCTCTGCTCACTTTGCTTTCTGAAGCACCCCGTCACACCATCAGAGCCAGATGTTACGGCTTCTCTGATCCGTCATCTTCATAAGAACCTGTTTTAGTGGAATTAGGATTTAAAAACAAGAACGTATGTTGGGTTGAGTCGAGTTTGTAAACAACACCACAATGGCTGTTCGGCATTAAAATCGGAGCATCACATCACTGTAGAAACTTCTGAGATTACACACGAGTGTTCTCCTGACTGGCTCGCTTTGCTTCCAGCGTAGGATCCAGACCCTTCATGACTCTAAATGGGATTTAATAATTAGATATATGTGAACCTTTAAGCTGTTAAAGCTGCCTTTACCCTTCTTTCTCATAACAGACTGGACTGGACTTTTCTTCTACTCTGGCTGCAGTGTTTGGAGGTGCAGCGTCTGACCAGTAGGTGGTACACTTCTCACACTGGAGAGCGAGCCAGGCCCAGGTCTCCTTGGACAAGCGCGCTCTCTCGGATCATAATGCAAATTTGGAAATCTTGTTCTGTCATTAAAAATAAAAACTAACATCTGTTGCGGAGATATCTGGATACGTTTGTGTCACCTTTGGGATTTCTTACCGAATCGAAACCCTTAACGATTAAGGACAGCATGAGGCCCTGCTGAAAGACTGTGCTCGAGCCATTAAGAAGATAATGGAGATCAGTCTCTGCTCTTAACAGCCGTGTTATTACGCTCGCAAACCTGCTTTCTCTCTCCTGTAAGGAGAAAGATGGAGCACAGGGAGGCGGCGGCATTATTTTACTGCTAATATACTACGCTATAGCAACACCCGCAGGGACACGCGAGGAAACGATCGTACGCACTTCTTCATTAACGTTCTCAAGCAGACTGCCAGACTTTTTGATTATACCAGAGATTACTTTGGCTGTCTTAGAACCACACATGACTGAACTCCGACTGAAAATCTACCTGCTTCCTACAAACATTCTGCTCACCTTTTACCTCTATTTTGTGTGCCCGTTTTGGTGCCACAACTCAATGAAAGCTGGCCGGAAGTGCTCCATGTATTTAATGCCAACTTTCTCATTGCAAGTCCAGCCTGGGGTTCAAACCAAGGGCCATCGGAGCAGCTGCATTTTCTCGTATAAGAAAGCTGTGTCACATTTGCGATAAAGGATTTTAAAGGCCTACATAAAACGTTAAGAAAGAAAAGCTGGTAGATCACCTAGAAAGGTGCCAACGTCAGCACACATTACCTTCATCAAGTAATAGGTATAAAAAACTCACAATATATAGACAAAAGTTTGCAGCCACCCAAAAACATTCCAAATGTGCACATTAGTGTGGAGTTTGCTCAGAGGGCTTGCTACTAGATTTTGGAATGTGAGGAACATGAGGTCGGCTTCTGATGTTAGACAACGAACCATGGCTCACTTTTGGCATTTTATTAAACACACACCAGTCAAGGGCAAGCAGAGATCAAACTAATATAAGAAACCAATCCAGAGAGCAGGCAGGTGAATAATCCAAAATAACCTTTGATAAGGTACATTTTTAAACTAATCCACAATTATTGGATTTTCCAAGAAGGATTTTCTCCCATTGGGAAAAAACTTTCATCCACAGTCACCTATGTTTCTTGTTTGATCAGGTTTTTTGCACACAGTTTGATGTTCTTTCTCCATCTTGCCATCCTCAGAGCAGATAAAATTTTTTGTGTTTTTCTAAAGAAAGCTTTTATGAAAACTCTGCTCTTCTACTGACAGAATAAAACAGCTGCCTTGTTAAGCAGGGCTGTGGAGCACTTTGGAAATCTCTCATATATACCTTAATCACTTCTGAATGACAGAAAACTGGTACGACTGAAATATTGTGACACCTGCTGACAGAAAAGAGAATCGCAGGCTTGAAAGAAATAAAAATGTTTTTTTGTTTTACTGCTTAAAGTTTTATAAAAGATAAGTTATGACTGTATTGTAAGTCCTATACTATAAGAAATGTTTTTGTATTGTGTTTTAATATATTTTATTGCTTAAAATAAAAAACTGCATGAAAAGCATATAAACTGCTATGTGATCTAACGTGGATGTTAAATCCGTATATTTTAACTGAATGAAAACGACCCCCTTTCGCTCAATTAGCCTCGATTACAGACCTAAACGGTTCGTTTTTCAGATCTATGTTTTATGGCCGTACTAATGAGTTAAAGTTTGACGATTTAAAACGTTCTACTGAAAAAAAGAGCAGTTAATTGAGAAAACTAGCAGTTATGCTACCTGCTGGGCCATGACCTGTCATCCTCCGGTGCCAAAATCTGCGCCGATGAGAACTCATTTATTAGCGCTAAGCGTCTCGCCGATGGTCTAAACGATGGGCTAAATGACGGAGTCGTCCATGTCACCCAGCTGGCTGTCTCTGCGGTAACAGGCCCCTGAGAGGCTCGCTCGGGTCACTCGTGTCTCTGCCGTTATCTTTAAGCACCATTGATTTAATGAATACATCATTTACGGCTGCTTGGACCTTCATGGCCTGCTGCCTCATTAAGTACAAAGCAAAACTAATATGAAGAGCAACTTCACGCTCACCTCCAGAGACGGCGCTGCATTTTTCTCCCTCTCTCTCCTCTCTCGCTCTCTCTCGCAGCGCGAGCTCAGATCTAGTCCACATTCGCGGAGTGGATGCCCAGATTAGAACGCGCCCTTCTAATAACTACAAAGAGCTGCTTCGTTTAAGAGCCACTACCTCATTTTAAAACTAAAGTGCTCCTGTAAATGAACTTGTGTGATGATGTTCTGCATGGATCACAGCAACAGCACAGAACCAGAGGAGCTTACCAAGAAGAACGCTGGAAAAGGTGTCCAACAATCCTATGAGATTCCAAACGCAGTCCTGTCACTGCCCTCCCAAGGAGTGGCCATCCTGCAAAGATCACACCCAGAGAACAATGTTGATGTTGGTCAAAAACAAACCCGCTTTACCAAGGCTGAACGAGACGAGGTCATAAGCAGACTTGATTTTAGTTTAGGTCTGGTTTGTCAGAGGATCTTGATCCAGATTTAAAATGTTCACGAACTTTTTCCTCTTACGAATTATCGTCTCTATTATTAGCTATGTTTCGTCTTCCTCTCGCCCCCCTGTTTGGCGCCGTTTCCGCTGCGAGTAAACCGAGATTTCATTGACTCTCGTTTGCCGACGTTCTGCAACGAAATCTCACTCCACGTCCCCATGGTTCCCCCTCCTCGACTCCTAATCTGGTTAGTGCCAGTGCTGCCTCCACTCTCGGCTTGGTCCGTGCCAGTGCTGCCCACCTTCCGTCCTCCCTCTCGCTCCCCGGAGGGCGGAGGATGTTTAGCATCGTCCTAATTCCCCTCTCTGCGGAAGAACAATTAACGCCTCTCTGCTCTCGGCTTTACGGTCAAACCAGCAGCCACTTCTCCAGTGCAGAAACAGTGATGGAGGAGCTGGAGGCCCTGCCCTCTTTCCTACCCCAGCCACCTCTTAGACCCTGAGAGCATCCATGTAAGGCAACACACACTCCAATGCCTTCATAAAGACGGTCGGTGAAGGGTGAGAGTTTAGGACTGGCCTGATATAACAGCCTCATCTGAATACAAACCTCACATCGTTTAAAGTTCATAACATCCTACATTTACAGGTTTACCATCTGAGCAAGGGCCACATAGCAGTGCTGCTGGAGTTTTAAAGGCTGTGCCCTCTCACCATCCCAGCTCAATAAGAGCCTCACGAGGATAAGCAGAGTCCAAATCCTGCCAAACCCTTGTTGTTTCCTTTAACCACTATAACAAATAATGATGTGTGAGTTTTGGGAGTAGACGGTGTTCTGAATGGCTCCTTCAATCTAATCTACAGCCTCCACTTTTGCTTTGTTTGTGGTTTATATATTTTATATACAGATACTCCCTATAATAAACATAAGTACACATTCAGCAGCAGAAACTGTACTCTGAACTGAACTGCAGGTTTTCCTGGAAAAAGATGCTGATGTCACTGAGTGCACTGGAGCTTTGAATATAAGGGAATGAGGTAGGAATTTTCCTATGGGAAATAACGGAAGTTGCTTCTGTTTACTTCCCTGAACAAGCTTATTTTAGTTTAATACATCACTGACAAATGTCACTGTTCGATCAAGATTTCCAAGGGTTAATAGGGGGATTAAAGTTGGTGCTCTGTGTGTATAAAGAGGTTTAGATATGTGACTGTTTTATGGTTGTGCACCGCAAGGTCTCCGTGACCGCCGAGTCATTAATTTCATCATACAACTGTAAACAAGGTGGCAGAATGAGGCCTCCATTAGCAGGGAGGAGGAGGAGATTCCAGTAGCGGGCTAAATTAGGATCACCTATTAAGGGAGCACGTTAATAGGGAGAGAGAGAGAGAGAGAGAGAGAGAGAGAGAGAGAGAGAGAGACGACTTGATGTGGAGATGTAGGAGGTTCTTCTCATCCTCCTCACTAAAGGAGGCCTGCAATTTCTCAGTCTAATTATTCTAATTATCATGGCGCGCTATGAAAACGTGATTAATAACTCTGAAGATATTGTTGTGGCAATTAGCCATATGGTGATGGGACCCTGCTCTCTCACGATTTTGCCATTAGCGTCTCCTTATGTTTGTCAGGATCATACGCCCATGACGAGCCCTGCTCTGACTCACCTTTCTCCACCGGAGACACACAGAGGCTTCGGAGCTTCATGCTCTGCTGCATTTTTCATCTCAAATCCGCTCGGACTTGGGTTAAACGTTGTCTGGCGCCGGTGTAAGTAATCTCACATAACACAATATAACTTGCCTAGTAATATTATTATACATTAAGGATTGTACTAAACCCAATGCAGAATGTTGCCCCCTGCAGGCAGCAATAGGTCCTGTGGAGGGCGCTATTCTGCCAAAGGCATTCACACTCACTCACTGTACCAATTCCACATAGAGGTATGTTTTTGAAAGGAAGGAAACCAGAGTACTGCTCGATTAAACTATTTAAACTCCTGCTATGTATCAGATAACCAGTCATCCGATTCACTAATCTGCTATCTTAACTCACTACAGTAACCACAAACATCGTACATAGACCAGTAACCTACTCTCTGAACCACTAACCCACTATATGAACAACTACATCCTATCTGTTCCACTATCTGAACCAATAACTTGCTATCTGAATTACTAACTCGCTTTCTAAAATACTAACCCTTTATCAGTGACTTGCTATCTAAATCAGTAACCCTTTATCTGATCGACTAAACTTTTATTTGAACCACTACTATAACCTTTAACTGGTTATCTGAACCACTAACCTATTATATGAACCACTAATCCTTTTATCTAAACCACTAGCTCTTTATCTGAATCTCTAACCCTTAATGTGAATCTCTAACCCTTTATCTGAACCATTAATCCGTTATCTGAACCAATAACCCTTTATCTGAATCTCTAACCCTTAATGTGAATCTCTAACCCTTTATCTGAATCTCTAACCCTTAATGTGAATCTCTAACCCTTTATCTGAACCACTAATCCATTATCTGAACCAATAACCCTTTATCTGAATCTCTAACACTTAATGTGAATCTCTAACCCTTTATCTGAACCACTAATCCTTTATCTGAACCAATAACCCTTTATCTGAATCTCTAATCCTTAATGTGAATCTCTAACCCTTTATCTGACCCACTAATCCTTTATCTGAACCAATAACCCTTTATTTGAATCTCTAACCTTTTATGTGAATCTCTAACTCTTTATTTGAACCACTAATCTGTTATCTGAACCAATAACCCTTTATCTGAATCTCTAACCTTTTATGTGAATCTCTAACTCTTTATTTGAACCACTAACCTGTTATCTGAACCACTAAATCTTTATCTGAACCACTAAATCTTTATCTGAACCATTAACCCTTTATCTGAACCATTAACCCTTTATCTGAATCTCTAGCCCTTTATCTGAACCATTAACCCTTTATCTGAAACATTAACCCTTTATCTGAATCTCTAATCCTTTATCTGAACCATTAACCCTTTATCTGAACCACTAGCTCTTTATCTGAATCTCTAACCATTTATTTTAACCTCTAACTGGTTATCTGAACCATTAGCTCTTCATCTGAATCACTAACACTTTCTCTGAACCACTAATCCTTTATCTGAACCATTAGCGCTTTACCTGAATCTCTATCCCTTTATGTGAATCTCTAACCCTTTATTTGAACAATTAACCCTTTATCTGAATCTATAACCCTTTATCTGAACCATTAACCCTTTATCTGAACCAATAGCTCTTTATCTGAACCGTTAACCCTTTATCTGAATCTCTAACCCTTTTATTTGAACCTCTAAGGGGTTATCTGAACCATTAGCTCTTTATTTGAATCACTAACACTTTCTCTGAACCACTAACCCTTTATCTGAATCCCTAACCCTTTATCTGAACCTTTAACCCTTTATCTGAATCCCTAACCTTTTATCTGAACCGTTAACCAATTATCTGAATCCCTAACCTTTTATCTGAATCGTTAACCCTTTATCTGAATCTCTAACCCTTTATTTGAACCTCTAAGGGGTTATCTGAACCATTAGCTCTTTATTTGAATCACTAACACTTTCTCTGAACCACTAA
>JAVSBU010000078.1:3775988-3801224 GCA_033118015.1 Loricariichthys derbyi | reverse complement strand
GAAGCCTGAGTTGCCGATCTTATCAGCAAGCTTGCCGGTACCTCATAGTGAAGACTGAATAATTTATTCATCCATTTCTCATCATTATATATAGGACCTGGAGTAAATTTTGACCAGAGGACATTTTGACCTATATGAAATGCGAAGTTAAATGGCTGAGTTACATATATATATATGATCTCCAAAGGGTATAAGGCCATCTCCAAAAACCTTGGTATCCCTGTTTCAACAGTGCACAATATTATTAAGAAGTTTGCCAAGAATGGAACAGTCAAGAACCTACCTGGACGTGGAGGGAAGAGGAAAATTGATGAGAGATGTCTTAAAGGTTGGTGTGAATGATGGAAAAAAACACCATGTCTAACATCCAAAGACCTGAAGTCCAACCTGGACCAGTCTGGGGTCATGGCTTCAACAAGTACCATACGGCACACACCAAACCAAGCAGAGCTTTATGTGAAGGCCAAGAAAGGAACTATTACTGAAGATAAGACATAAAATGGAATGACTCAGCTTTGCCAAAATGTACCTGCACAATCCTTCTGGGAAAATGTTCTGTGGATCAATGAAACAAAAGTAGAGCTATTTGGTAATGCACACCAACAGTTTGTTTACAGATGGTGTAATGAAGCATATAAGGAAAAGAACAGCCTACCTACAGTTAAGCATGGTGGAGGATCCATAATGCTGTGCCCATAATGATGTTTTGCTGTGTCTGGTACTGGGGGCCTCGTCTGTATCACAGGAATCATGAAATCTGAGAATTACCAAAATATTTTAGAGCAAAATGTCCTACCCAGGGTAAAAAAACTTGGTTTGAGTCGAAGATCATGGGTCCTCCAGCAAGACAATGACCCAAAGCACATATCCAAAAGCACACAGGAATGGATGAAAAGGAAGAAATGGACTGTTATAAAATGACCAGCAATGAGTCCTGATCTCAAGCCCATTGAAAATATGTGGGGTGAGCTGAAATCTTCCATTGGGAAAAAGAACCCTGCAAACATTCAAGAGATCGAACAAACTCCAAAGGAAGAGTGGGAGAAAATGAGAAGAGCAAGAAGCTTATAGATGGCTACCAAAAACGTTTGGAGGCTGTCATCAGTGCCAAAGGGTGTGCAACCCAACATTAAAGAAGGGTGCCTTTATTAATGAACATGCCGGGTTTTTTTTCTGTTTCTTCTTTAAAATGACACCATATAAGCTGAAAAACAATGTTCTTCGTTATATTACTTTGGACCTCCAATTTAATAATCCTGATAATATAAATTTGGTATATTTTAATTTATTTCTGAAGATATTGTACAGGTTATTGCAAAACATGAAGGGGTGCCAATAATGGTGAGCAGGACTGTATAATCTGATTATTGATCTATTAATTGGTCTGATTATAATCTGATTATTGATCTGCTGATTGGTCTGATGAACTCTGAACTGGATGAACAGCTTGTCTCTGATGAGTCTCAGCCAGACTTGATGAGGCGAGATTAGAGCCGGAGCTAAGCATTGTGGGTAGAGGGACTAAGTGGAATGAACTCTGTTGACTGAGGAAGTGAGCAGTTGCTGCGAGACTTTATGAATAAATTCATCTGTCAATAGAATCAGTCATTTTGGGTGATCTGTGCTGCGCCCCGCTGCCTCTCTTTTACTGGGATAAAAAATAAAATGGATTATTATCATCGTCTGGGGCGGCGCTGCCTGCTTCTATCCCGGCATCTCGTATCGTCTCATGGTGTTTGTCTGATCTGATCCATATCCTGATCGACTTGTTTTCCTTTCTTTTAGATAAATAATTCAAGAAAAAATCTGATTTTTAAAATTTGATAATATCCATATGGCCTTCTTTAGTTTCTGTTACCTCTGTAAGTTTTCTTTGAGTTTTTATTTGATTGTATTCCTTTTGATTCCTTTTCCTTCCCTTTAATTCATTTATTTCTAGTGACATCACAATTATTTGTAGATTATTTATAAATTCTATAAATTCTGGTTATACCTAGAACTAAATAAACAAAAGACTCCTGTTGGACAATTGTGACAAAGAATAAATTATTTGACAACAAAGATGAATAACATTAAAAAGAAACACAAGAACGAAACTTAGTGAGGTTCTTAGTGAAGTTCTTCTAACACCACTAAAGTTCTAATAAGTCTTTCTAACATTGTCAAGATTCTTTTAAAGTTCTACGAACACCATTAAGGTTCTTCTAACACTATTAGTGTTCTTCTAAGGTTCTTCTGTAAGTCAGATGGAGGAGAAACTCCTACACTGTTCCCCTGTGCCAATATGCCAACCGTATCTAGACACCACATGATGCTAATATGTTGTAAGCAACGTAGAGCAGATGCAAAAGTAGACGAGCCTTTGATAATCTTTTATCAATCATTAAAATCACCTGATCAGAAGAGCTCTGCATCCCCAATTAAGGGGGAAATATGAGCTCTCTCAGGGAACAGATGCACCACCCACTCGTAACAGTTATACGCCCTGGTGGGAGTATTCGGGTGAGGGAGCAGGCTGAAGACGATACATCCCACTAACGACATCAGGGCTCGTCTATGCATCTCGGGCAAGGAGTCCAGGGAGGGAGGGGGTGGGGAGGATTTGGGAGAGAATCCAGAAGGTCAATATTTACAGGAAATCGGCAGATAATCCAGCACCTGTCTGGTGTTACTGGGAAACACTCAGCTCAGAGACGTAGATGCTGGAGGGGACGAACAAACGAGACATTTTTCTCAAAGTTAGGACTGGATTTGCAACACAAACAAGGCTATTTAAAAATACTCTTGGGTTTTCAGGTCTAGATATATCCCTTTAAACATCTAACATTTGTTAAAGGTCTTGGACAGTGTTTTACAGCCTTAAAAGTAGCATTAAAAGTCATTTTGTTGGAAAAAGACACTCTTTGATCAGCACTCCCTGTTTCAACAACCCATATCATAGCAGTAGGTTGACAGGCTTCTCTAAATTATGCCTAGCGCTGTACTGGGTCCTGAATTCCAGGATTGGCTTTGGGCAGCAGTGGTTAAGTGATTAAGACCTTTACGACCAATCAGAAGGTTGTGAGATCAAATTCTGCCTATGCTCAGCTGCTGCTGTTGGACCTTTGAGCTAGACCCTTAACTCTGAATTGGAAGCTCATCTGACTGGGATGAAATGGTTACTGAAGATGAACAAGCTTTTAAACTGTTTGTTTGTTTCTTCCGTTGGGTGGACCAGACCATCATCCAAGCCTTTCCAGCAGACCAGTTTGAGTTTGAGTTCCAGTTTAGTGGAGGGTTTCTAGCGAACAACTTCCCAACATTCACCGTTTCAGAACGAGGGAAATTCAGCCGGAAGGTGTGTGACCATGACTTTTTGGAGTGCACCAGTGAGTTTGGACAGAAGAGGGAGGGCGGAGAGCATCAGGGATGAAAGATGGAGTCTAATCCCCCACATGTGGCTGCTTTTTCTCCCCACTTTTTTTTTCTTTTTTGGAAAGTAAAGCCAACTGGAGCCATTCTTCACACTGCAGGCCAAGGGCTCGAGGAAAGCATCGCCAGGAGCCAAAGCACACAGTGTGAAATGAGGAGCTCGAGCTCGAATGTGCTTTTGTTTATCGGAAAAATGCACTCTAAGTGGGATTGGCAGGGGAATGGCCCAAAACTGCGTTAAGTCATATAAGATTTGCAGACCGGAGCAGCCGAGGCTTGGGGTGCAGGCGGCCTAATCTTAACTCCGCCACAAGGCAGGAACAGCGGGGTCAATCCAAAGTAAAGAAATTTGGTGGAAAGTTGAGGAGAACGCTAAATCACAAAAGGCTGTACAAAGTCGATGGAATTGGGGACGCAGATTTCCAGGCAAGTGAACTCCGGACACATGCCAAGGCCTGATCAATCTCACGATGACGGCTGCACTCACATACAAGATGGAGCTGTCACGGCTACGCAGACCTTCAAACCAAGAACCACAAAGTCAGAGGAAAGTTAGTGACACAAGCTACTTAGAAACAGCCCAATTCAGCCCGGTCGGAAAGCGCATTATGTTCAACAAACGAGCTCGCTCTGGAACCCAGGAGGAAACTTTTAAAAGCTATTTGTTGAGTTTAGAGTGTCGGCTCGTTATCTGGGTCAGAACGAATGAGACATAAGTATAACGAGCTGGGATGTGAACACACAACCATCCATTTAGTCGTCTCTAATAAAGCAAGATTATTACAGTAATACCAATTCAATCAAGAGTTCAGATTCAAACCTACAACATTCTTAGAGAAGGTTCTGAGACACCTCCATCCAAAGAATGAGTTTGGTAATTTGGAGAAGCTGATCCCCCTTGATCATCATCAATGTGAGACGACATTTTCCAAGCCCTCTGAGTCCGCGGGGTCGGAATCCTTCTTAACAAGAAACGTTCAAAGGTTCAAAGGTTTGAAAAAGAACTTAAGACATTTTGTAATGTTATTTTAGGAAAATCATTGTTTTTCTAAGCTGTGTTTTAGAGCGTACATCATACAGCGTGAGTTTTGATTTGTACTTAGCTTTATTTTTGTTATATAGTTCAATCTGCTCCAGAAGAAACCAAGGTACAAAAAATCTAACTAACAAGAAAGAGGTGATGGTGAAACACAAAACATCGATTAATGTGGCCAACTCTTACAGCCTAAGGCGAGGGAGGGGCTGTCATAAGGCTATGAAAATGTTCAAGAAGTGAAAAATACAATTTGTTTTTAGACTTGTTCTTAAGAAAACATACATTTAAGAAGATCCTCTTCCTTAATATACTTTTGTGAATCCGGTGCCAGGCCCTCGCCCACTGAGCTGCCCACATTCTTCTTTTTCTTAAGTCCAGTTGAGAATTGGGGCCTTGCTCAAGAATCCAGTGGCAGTCTGTCAAAAACTGGGATTTGAACCGTGATTTAAGAGTGAAATTTATTCAGTTCAGTCAAAGCATCTTATAATGGAAGGAAGAGCCTAACAGGCAGTGTCCAGGGTTTGGGATTTGACCCCAAACAATGTTGAGTGGTTTCCATGTTAAGAAAGAATAAATGCTATGCTTTTATAAGGAGTGACATCCATTAAGTGGCAGCTTGGCTGAGCTGAGGTTTGAATTCAGAACCTTTCACCTCTTCAATCCAAGCAGTTGACATTTTTGGGAAACCTGGTGTAGCTGGGACTTGAACCCCTAACCTATCGGTACATTTAACTTCCTTAAACCTAACTGATGTTGTTAAGACACGATAACGAGATCCTACGTACTTATCCATCCCTATAATCGTACCCTTATATGGCGCTCTGTTTAACGCAGGCCGTGTCGGGGTTTACCTCTACCAGCTTGTTGTTTTTGTCGCCCCCCCTGTAGGCCCTCGTTAAACGAGTGTGTCAAGTGAGCGGGACGCACTCACTGCCTCTCGACGCAACGTACCATGAAGTGCCGGGGTACAAACAGCCAGATGTATGTCTAGACGTCAATCCTCGTCACATCAACTGAGTGTGTGTGTGTGTGTGTGTGTGTGTGTGTGTGTGTGTGTGTGTGTGTGTGTGTCTGATCTCTGATGCCAGCTGCTTGCTTAAATTGCCTTGTTTTACAAACAAACTGACTTGAAGAACTTTCACACCATGAAGGACTGATGCATGGCTGAACAAAAAAAAGAGTCGAATCAGCCACTGTGATGCGTTTCGTAAAAGGAAAACAGAAACCATAGCATGAACAAGGGGGTCAAGATGGCTCCGAAGTTCCTCCCAACTTTCCTCTTAACAAGAGGTAACTGTGCTCGAAACCCAAACCCGTGAAAAATTGATGCTTTAAAAAGAAAAAAGAGCCAATTAATGTAAAGAAACGAGACAAGAAAGTAAGGAAAAGTTTGGACACCTCTGCTTTTAATTGAGAAGTTTCTCTGCGTTGCTCCAGAGGTTATGTAAGTTTCTTCTTTACTTCAAAAATGAACAGTTTTGTTCACAGTCAGAATCACTGGTGCTTTGATGCCCATCCCCAGAAAACAGGCTGCAGGAGTAACCATGCCCTGGATGTGATGCCCCTCCATCACTGAGCTGCTCTTGGTGAGAGTTGCATTGGCATCTCTGGTTATTTCCAGTTGGATTTTTTTTGTCTTTCGCTGTCTTCACCTTTCCACACTCAACTTCATCCATCTCCAGATAACTCTCTGTTTCTCCATCTCATTGCAGCTCCCTGGCGTCGCCTCTCTCTCTCTCTCTCTCTCTCTCTCTCTCTCCCCAGCTCCCCCACCTCCATCTCCCTCCATCTCCCCGCAGCTTTTCGCAGCAGGAGGCTGGCCGTCATGAACGCCGAGGCCTCGGGCTGCACTCTGTGTCAGTAGATAGTGCAGGAGGCGAGGCTGGGCAGCCAGAGGGGGAGAAGCGCAAGAGCTAGACCTCGCCAAGACCCACACTCTCTTGGCATTTTGGCAGGGTGGAGTGGCATGGAGAAATGATCCAATTTAAGCCGGTTTGGGAGAGCACGAGATTGCTCAAATATTTGATGCTTTTGAGCACAGGAAGGCCGCGCCACCGCTCTGGAGATCGCCATGGTGCCCAGTTTCTCAAATCTACTGAGAGAGCCAGCTGGTGGGTGATGGGGAGGTGGGGTCTGATCAGCAGGATGGTGCCATGATGGTTTGCTTTCTCTAAAACTTGCTAACTCTGCATCTGAGGTTTTCAAAAGCCAGAAGTAAAATCGATGCAGAGCTCGTACTACGGAAAGTAAGAGGCTTCAGATGCCCACCGTGCCCTGCGTCCTCCAAGATAGATCAAGACGTGAGAAGATAAATGGTCCAACACATCCACTGGAGTGAGCCAGTGAGTCCAGGTGGTGCCCTCTAACCGGGATGGGCATCACATATATTGTAGATACGATTGGCTGTCTGAGGGAGGGGAGGCCATCAGGGGATCCAGGGCTTAGACGGTACATTCTCTGGGATGGTAATAACTGGCTGGACAACTGGTGTCTCTAAAGGGTCCGTCATATGAGAATAAGACATCATTATTAGTACTGAGAAAAAACTTAAGATGGTGGATTTTATTAGAATTTAAGTCACACATTACAAATAGAATTAGGAAAGTGGAATTTTCATAGCCACTTAATCCATTTCAGGACCGTGGGACCCTAAATAATGCCACATTTCTGCCAACTTTAACACAGGAGAAAACCATAATCAAAAGTTGGTTCACCCTCACGTACTGTTCTTCTGACGTGTTAATGTTTCATTAAATGAAGTTTGTTCCCTGCTGAGCCTCTGTTAACTCCTGCTCATTTAGAAAATGAGCCAAACATGTAACTCGAGCAGGGGTTCCCAGAATTTTTGCATTAGGCCGTACGTGGGCATACGAAGCGGCAGCCAATCTTATCCGTCCATCAGAGGAGCTGCTCTTATTTCCCTTATGTTTTAACCTATTTCCTCTCCTGGAAAAAAAAAAAAAAAAGCTAAAAAAAAAGAAAAAAAAAGGAATCCAAACTGAAACACAGACCTGATTTAATCAGCTCTATAAATGACTAATGCCCAGCGCTCTCTCTCCACTCTGACATTATTGATGTTGATGATGATGAGGACCACTGTAATAATTGCCTTTAATGCGGTTATTGCTATTACTGTTATTATTACTGCTAATGAAGGAAACGCCGGCCCACATCGCCCCGGCAGAAATTTCACCATGGAAATAAATGAAAAAATGCCTTTATTGGATTACACTAAAAGCAATTCCAAATAAATGGGCCTTGAATACGTCTCTGCGAGATGAACATCGCAAACATGTAATTTCATTGTGCTGGGAGCAAGGGCACAGAACTCAGCAAGATGCACAACGAGGGCGGCGCTTTGTGTGCGTTGGTTTTTTTCTGCCGTGGCCCCTGATGGATGCACGCGTCCCACGTGTAGGTTCATTTTCCTGCACAGACTGAATATTAGTGCGATTATGGTAAGCGCCAGCTTTTAATAAGAAGGTACATCACCGCTGCAGTGCGTTTAGGGCGTCGCCTAGCTGATCACAGCGTCTAGAGTTTTTATGAACATTTGAGGAATTTTGTTACAGAGAACCCCTGAAGCCTGCACGTCTCTGAACGTCTATGCATTGCCGTTATCACGCTGTTTTAATAGGACGGAGGTCTTTTAGGAATACCCCAAGTCTTTACCATTTCCTCAATTGCAGCTACTATTACAACCCCAAATCAGAAAAAAATTAAAATGTAGGTATGTAAAATGCAGAGTTCTTTACTTTAACTTTTATTTCAAGTCATGTTTTGTCAACTTCATTTCATCCAGGCCTGCAACATATTCCAAAAAAATGTTACTTGTTATGTTAAATGTTAATAAACTGAAGAGCCGTGACTCAGATCCCTCACACGGAACCAAATGAAGAAGCTTTATTCATCAATATCTGATAGAAGCACATGGGCACCGGATTACTTTATTAAACCTTTATCAAGATCTACAATACAGAGTTACATTCACAAACCCCACTTACAACGTTACTGTGATAAAAAGAAGCCTTATGTTAGAACAACCCACAGAAACTCCACCCACTTCTCAGGGCTCAGAGGGATCTGGGATGGACCATCACCCAGTGGGAACAGGGACTGGGCTCAGAACCTTCAGTATAATGGAGGTATTTTGGAAGAAATGAAAAGGACCATTCAGGCTCTGTCATGGTACGGGTTCACGCCAGGGCCCGTGTAAAGGTCATTTCCACTCCTGTGATGCAGCATTAATGCAGAAAAGTACAGTGAGATTTTAGAGCAACGTAAACTGCCAAAAGACAAGATCTTTAACTGGGACGTCCTGCACTTTTACAATATGAAAAATCAGAAATAATTAGGACTGAAATATGTAAATCCCTTCCAATCATTCTTTGAGGAACATTGATCTTAAAAATTTCAATCATTTTCTCACACATTTGCTGATAAACTTTAGATTCTCTGGCCATCTCTGCTCATCAAAGACTCAGCCTTTCCTAAGTACCAAATTATGATTACCTGAAATCACATCATTATTATACTGTTTTGTATCATTACTAGCCCTAAATTGATGTTTATTAACAAATGAAATATCTTGGGTTCATCCTGTCTGTAATTAAATAAAAGTTAAGTCAAATGTAAGGAACATTTTCCTTCTGCCAAGTTCATGTGATTCACAGCATCTCAGAATCAAACCTCAAAGCAGTGCAGTCTGGGAAATGTAGTCCTGAGGCACTGCACAATAACTCAGATCAGATGGCGTTTCTTAAGGCGACGCTAACAGTCTACAAGCGTTTTTACTTCATACGGCCATTTAATTAACCGACGCACAATCGGTCTCCAGCATTAATTCTGCTGAGTTAGTCATCACACTTTTAACGAGGCCTGCCTGAGCCCCAAAATACCAGCCCAAACGCTATTATCCCGAGCCTGGCACTGGGAGTGCAGGAAGCTGTTCCTGAGAGAGGCTTTAAAAGCTGGAGAAACGATCAGCTTGTGAAAACGCATAACGATTAGAGCTATCCGGGGCAAACTCGCACCGCACAGGACGCCGGCCAATGATGCGGGCACCGCTTTCGATAAATAACGACCGTCTCCACAAGAGGTGAACGTAAATAATTGGTCCTGATACACACTAAGCACAAAGACGCGATGTTCCTTCTAATGAGTTCAGATTTGCATTAGCTTGCTAATAGCCTGTGCTAATAAGCCATTCAATTTAGCAAGTGCAGCAAAGATGCTTCGCACGTTTGACCGATATGCGAGAGAAAAAAGTGAAACGTCTCAATCCCCCAACCCCAGAGGCCTCTTTTGTGCTTTTCCCCCTTCCTTTTTATTTCTCTTTTTAGATTCTTGCTCCCTCTTCTGCTTTTAATTGATTCTTGTTTTTTTGCCATGTTAAGACGATTCTTAATCAGAAATGCTGACTTCTCTTTATGCTTCCAGATAAAACGCTTAGGTCTGTTGAGCTAAAAAAGAGGGGTTCACATACTTTTGTCACGCACCTATTATGTAATATTGGATCGTTTCCCTAAATAAATAAAAGACCAAGTGCAGTATCTGTTTAAAAGTTTACTTTGTGTGATATATTTATGGACAAAGGGCAAAAGTATTTTGGAGTGGTGTAAAGCTCACCACTCTGGACTCTGGAGCAGTGGAAACATTTTGTGGTGAATACAAATCATGCTTCTCTTTCCAGCAAATGCCAATAGAAGGTTACCCGCCTGTTGGCACTGTGCCAGCTGTTTGGTTTGGTGGAGGAGGGACGAGGATGTTTTTCCGTTCTGAGGCCCTTTTGATGGGAAACTTTAGTGCTCCAGCATAACCAAGACTTTTACGGACACTTCCAACTTTGTGGGAACAGTTTGGGGAAGGTCCTTTCTGCACAAAGCAAAGTCTATAAAGACATGTTTGGGTCGCACAGAGCCGTGATCTCAACCCCATCCTTTTGGGACGAACTAGAATGGAGATTGTGAGCCAGTCCCTCTCATGCCAAAATCAGAGTCTAACGCTAAAAATCCCCACAGATTGACATCGGTGTTTACAGGCCTCGCTCATGGGACAGTTAGCCATTGCTGGGGCTTGAACCCGGGTCCTTTTGTTCCACAGATCATCACCTCAACCGCTGTATATATAAATGCGTATCATTACAGTTCACACTGACTAGAATTACAGCAGGAAGGAGTTGTGACTGAGTAGATATGAACGATTTAGGAAGTGCAGTTAAAGCAGGACTAAAGCAAACAGGAAACAATTCTGACGTTTCGTTTAAAATACGGAGCTACAAACAAAGGAGCAACTGAACAACAATGGAGAAAAGTCCTCAAAGTTTAAGGGTTTGAGTCTGGAGGACAAAACTCTGGCTGTATTTATATCAAACTCATTAATGCACAGAGACTCTAATTTACTTATTTATAGTCTCCATCTATTATTTATTACGTACGTCATTATTATTCATGTCATGTACAGGTCACGATTTTGCACATGGTGTTTTATTTTAAACAATAACATTATTAAACAATACGAACACATTTTCTACAGTCAAGCACTGTATTTTACAGTGATTCTTATATTTAAACACTCCAAAAACCAAACTGATACCTCATTTTTCACTTAAGGCTGCAATTCTATTTTCTGTCAGCAGAGGTTGCAAGGGTTCAGTTGTACTAGTGCTGATTAACATCCATCTAAACGACATTAAGGTCTTAATATTATGATAAATTATAATATCCAATAAATATCTGTCTTAACTTTAAACTTTGCAGATGTAAACTTTGAAATTACAAAGATGCTGTGAAGACGTCTGATGTTAGAACATAAAATAATTGTGCTGCACTTTTGTTTTACTTTTCGTTTATTTCCGTCCTGTTAGCAGTTTATTACATAGGTGTTTTGTTGCAATCATTGAGTTTCTGTTTCATCTGCCTGAGTGGGTTCTAAACTCACTGACAGGTTCTGAGGAGGATGCACAACAAAAATCTTTATATTTCCCAGAAATGCCTGTGATTTTTAAAAGTCCTTTTGTTTTTGACCTATGTGGCTTGATTAAAGCATTAAAGTTTGTGCGTTTGATTTTTTTTTTTACAGAGTTTCTTTAGTACACAAAGTACAGATGATTTTGCTGCCCTTTTGACTCGACCCTGTCACAAGCGGATGCTAATATTTATTTTAATTAATGACATTAACTTTTTAGCAGAGCTCACACAGGATAAAGTTACAGATTCCATCTTCATCTCTTAATTTAGTCGGTTGAGGATTTTTTTTTCCTTTGCAGCAAGTTCATTATAATTTCTCATATACGGTGCAATTAGTTCACACGCAAGCCGTTATTCTCCGAGCTCAATGAGCGGCGCTTTTTGTAATTTGCTTTAATTTTCTCTAAAATTATTGCTGTATTCATAAACAACATATGGTCTGGTGCTGTGTGTGGGCTCGATAAGAGCCGCAAAAAGTCATAAATTACAAACCCAACCATCAGCTTGAACTCTTTTGTCCTTGCACTGGAAGAAGGCGAGATGTTTCGACGTCGATCCGACAGCCGTGTGCACGTGTCCCATCAGACAGGAAAAAGGGCGCGCCGCCGGCACTAGAGGGCTTCCTGTGATCAAAACGGGATTAAAGCGTATCAAACGGGCGGGAAATTCTCACGCCGATCCAAAAGGGTTTGGCTAGGTAGCACCGAGACGACGTGAGGCTTACGTGAACGAGCAAGGCTGCGTTGGTGTCTTGGGAGAAAGTTTATTAGCTCGAGTGTGGCTCGTTAAAAACGAGCAGGAGGAGGACGTTTTTTTTCACGCATTTAAAAAAGAGGCAAAATCTCCAGTGCTATAAAACATGGATTTTGATCTGGTAACCTGCAACTGATCCACAATCAGACAGTAACAAAGACGACCCGTAAAATACAAGGAGCAGATGGTGTTCTGAATGACCTCTTACTTTTTCCTACAACTTTTATTCGATGTTATTGTGCTTTAACATCATCAGAAATACAGGAACCAGATAGGATTTTTCCTGTAGGAAAAAACAAAAAAGGAGCTCCTGCTATCTGAACCCTCGCTATATGAACCAGTTCATCGCTCTGATATTGTCGTGTTTTTCGTTAAGTAGATGATAGATTTTGGGGACGGGGAATTTTTTATGGTAGGATGGCATAGTGGTTACAGCTCCAGATACCGGGGTCTTGGGCACCTGAGTCTGGAGAACATGGCGCAGTTTATGGCACAGCCTACAGGGGGCACTTATGCAAAGATGGGGACGATCTCAAACCAGCCAATCGATCGTTAACGGGACTTAGATGGAAGAACTCAAACTTCACAGCGACCTTCGAAGTTTCGGTGACCTCTTGGCCGTACTTTGTGGTTTATGCTCGATCTGTATTACAGACGTTTTATTGATATTTCAATGTCATTGTTGTTGAATTGATTTCAGACAGTGACCTGATAAGCTTAAAATCACAGAATATTCACAGAGGCAAAAGCGTCACCTGGAAGCCAGGAAGCAACTTTAATAGAAGTCTTGAAGTCACTCCAACATTTTTCCGAGGCACCTCCAGCAAAAACGCCTCCATTAAGGCTGCTCTTAGCATCCATTTGCTACCTGAGAATCTGGCGAGCGGCGGCAGGTGTGCGTTAGTGAAACAAGAGTCCTCGCCATTCAGCGGTGCTCGGATAGCGGCGAGTCGTGAGCCGCCACCGACTCAAGGAGCGCTAACTATGAGGAATGATGTCGATTTATCATGATATTAGAGCCGGTGACAGCCAAACACACCTGTACTTTTTTATGTAATTTACTGACTGGCTGGTGGATGCGAGAGCGCTAGAGAAAGAGAGAGAGAAGGAGAGATAGAGGGGGGAAAATTAGCGGCGCTTTAATTACTGCTGCTGCTGGTTAAAATATTAATGGAGCACAGAGTGTTGCATGCTCATTTCTGTTGATTTTTAATTAGCAGTAATTCATTTCGCACAAAGCATGTTGATGCCTGTGCCGCAGACATTAGCGAGGAGGCTGAATAAAGATGTTTTTTCCTTCCTTTTTTTTTTTAAATCCGAGAAGGCTGGGTGGGATTTGGAGAGCACTTAGGCCGGGGGGAAGACAAGGACCTCCACCCACCAGCAGAGCAATGCCAAGAACCAAAGAGCGTCCCTCCTTCACCCGGTGGATGGAGCTGTCTGAGGACAAGGAGCCTAAGATCACCTCCGTTTATCAGCCACGGTTTAGTTTAGTTTATATTTCATTCGCTTTTCTCTTTGCTGCTCCCATGGCCGTTCTTTCCTGGTTCTCTTTTTATAAGGCAGTATTTTTGGAGGCGTAAAAAGCGAGGAGCTGTAAATTCCGTCTGCCATTAGCCAAAGGTATCCTGTCGTCTTGATTTGATCATTGTCTGTTTTCTACTTTCCTGCCCCTACTGGTTCTCTGTGCAAAGCTTTTTACCTTCAGCTGCTGAGGAACTTTTTTCTGTCTCACATGTTGGCACCATAGGAACTGGGGATGATTGTAGTTCTTGGAACTTCAGCTTAGGAACCCTGAGTGATGGCAGTCGGTCTAGATGGAAATACCTATGCCGAGAACAACTGAGATTTTTAGTGTAGTTGCAGATCATCGCTCTAATAATGGAAACAAACACAGACTGAGAGAAGTCCAGGCTTTACTGAGCCTTTATGCAAAGCAGAAGGTACAACACAATTTGGAGTCGCTTCACCAACCAAAAAAGGCCCCAGATGTTAAGCAGTTCCTCCAAAATGATTCCCTAAATCCGCTTGATGCAGAGGGCCTGTTGTTTCTTTTGTTGATGTTACAAGACTGCGCTGGACTGGAGAAGGATTTTGGAGGTCTGGGTAAAGACGAGGACGTTTACCTACCAATTTTGTCTCTCAGTAAAACCAAGCACCTCCAAAAATGTTCCTCCTTTAGGTAGATATCATGATAATTTAACCTGCTCCAAAATAAAATCTTGGATGCTCTCTATAGAAGCTTTTAATGCTAATATTGTTGTTATTCTTTGTGTGTGTGTGTGTGTGTGTGTGTGTGTGTGTGTGTGTGTGTGTGTGTGTGTGTGTGTGTGTGTGTGTGTGTGAAGCCGCTGCCTCCAAATGAAGCAATTTGTGTCTAGGCGACAGATGTGCGCACGTACAGTAGCACTATTATCAAGCGGCGGTGATTAAAAATCCTCTTGAGCACAAACACACAGACTATTTCCGAAAAACCGTAAAGCCAAGAGCCAAGGCTTAGAATAAACAGTCCAGGTGACCGCGGGCATAACGGGGCGAGACCCCCTCAAACATACAGAGAAACAACCCTCCACCCCTCCACCCCACTGCCCCCACGCTGGCATCTGGGTGGCATCTGGAACACCATGATCGAGAAGTGTAAATAAATAATACTTCCTGGAAAGAGGACCGGCACATCAGCATCTGTCTGCTCCCTCACTAACAGTTTTGATTGTGGCGCCATCAATTTAACGCTCTTTGTTTTGTGACGCAGCCCTCGTTTAGGAAGAGATATTTCCTCTTTTAATTGAACCTAACGGCTTCCTTCGTTCCAGAATTGAGAACCTCTCCTCCTCCCTCACCCTCCCGAATTTCCAGCGTTTTTCGAATATGGCATAACGATAACGATGGCACGACGGTGGCCACATGTTCCAAAACCTCTTGGACCATGTCCGGAAAATCTGCCAGACACTCGCTGCTGTTTTTGCCTCATTGTCATTCAGAACGAGGATTTTTTGGGCCGTGCAGAGACCCTGCCAGCGCAGCGCCGTTTGGTTAGGGGTCTGATCAAACTACACAGTGACTTAAAGGGGAAGGAGCGACACTTTTTGAGTATCTACGGAACCTGCCCAATACAGCCAGTCCTTTGTGGGCTGTGGAGGTCAGAAAATGAGCCAATAATTTTTTTTTATTTGTTTCTCCATTCTTGCCCTTCATCAGAGTGACTCCACCCATGGCTATTTTGTTCTCACGAGCAGTGGAGTTACATCAAAGCTACGAGATAAGCACTGCTTAACAGGACACTTCTTAAGTGAAAGAATGTGTTGTTTTAAGTATTCTATGAGGTTAGGCAGCATGGTAAATGCTGCATTCTATTATTTAAAGCCAATACAGTTTTATAAATAATTCATAAGTCGTGAGAAGAGTCAACGATTCATGATTCATGATTCCATGATTCAATTCCCCTAAGAACTACAACTCAGACTTAAAGCAATGAATCGATTCCTCACACAGAATCAGAATCAGTTATTTATCTCCGATGTTTACCTTAATGCAACACATTAATGAAAGCTCACAATCATTTAACGATAAAGCTCATTAAATAAACTTATTTGAGCTGTGACTCGTTATCATTTGAAGCAGCAGGGACTCAAAATGGTCTGTCCTGAAAAAAAAGTTGCTGGAAGGTCGCGATGACTGATTGTATTCTGGTAGATCCAAGCCTTAGAAGAACAGCATGTGGGGACACAGCTCAGAGGATCAGGTTCGAGTCACAGCTCATCCTGTGTGGGGTTTGCATGTTCTCCCTGCATCAGTTTCCTCTCACATTTCAAAGAAGTCTCTTTGTCCATTGAAAGTGTCCCTGTGTGTGTGGGTGTGCTGAAGTGGACTGGGGCCCTGTCTGGGGTAGGCATCTGGTTCAAACCCTGTTTAACCTTGCCCCCTGCAGCTGTATTAAGATGGGATGAGAATAAATGAATGAATTAGTAAATTACATAAATAGAAAGAAATCAATGCAAGCTCTGCACTTTGAGACTTTACAGAATGTAATTGATTTGTTATTGGTGTGATTTGCACATATTTGTCTGTGTGTGTGTGTGTGTGTGTGTGTGTGTGTGTGTGTGTGTGTGTGTGTGTGTGTGTGTGAGAGAGAGAGAGAGAGAGAGAGAGAGAGAGAGAGAGACACACACACACACACAGTGCTATTCAGAGGAACCATCAGTCTCGCCTTGACGTCTTCTTCCCCCCCCCCCCCGACACTCAGTAAACGCACTCGATCGAAAGGAAATCAGGCACCTGTGCACGCAAGAGCGGCTCCGCGAGACGCCGGGGCTGACCTCGTGTCTAATTGGGAATTCTGGGAATTCTGTAGCCACTCGGAGCGAGCTGGAGCTCGACCCGCCAGGCACTGGAGAGAGATGGAGTGACAGAATAAGACTAAATCCGCTCACGTTTTCACGGCCATCGGAACATGGCTGATGGGAGCATAAATAAAGCATGGAGCGACATCTGGTCTTTGTTGTGCGTTCGGCTCTTTAATGCCTCGCCGCCTGCCGCTCCCTGCTCCTCACTTTGGTTTTAGTGTGGAATTCTAAGGCGTCTTTGGGGAATCGAGCCGTGTCACCTCCACGCCTTCGCCTTCCCTCCCCCTGCTCCGTCAACGCCAGTCGCCAAAACTTTTCTTGCTACGTTTTTAAATTTTTTATACCTCGGGGAACACAGGGCCACAATTAAAATGCGCCCTCGCCCCACGCCGGCGAGACGGAGCCTCCTGAATTTCTTACACGCGACGCAATTAAGGCGGTCCATAAATTAACCACGTAGCATTTTAGAATCTGGAACGATCACTCTATGACCGGCTCAGGAGTTCCACTAACTTTTCAAAGCGGCCTATAAAAGTGTAGCCTGCAAACGGGTGACCCGACGACACGAACGCGGCCTGTTTTAGGGATGATTGAGAGTGGCGATTCCTCAGAGAGGCAACGTTTCAAAGCGACACAATTTGAGGAAATGTCGGACCACAAAAGCCATTTTATGAGCTCACACAATGTAGAATGGATCAGGCTGATACCAGTCGTATTTTTGGATCGGGACCTCAGCAGGTGTGATCTTACGTGGTTAAAATTCATTTTTTGGACCTTATTTTCCATCCCAGTCTGTCCCGCTCAGGGTCACAACGTCTCTTATTTTGGAGAACAGAGGGCCCGAATAATTTATTATTTGTTTCTAAAAGAAGCTAAACAAAACACTTTGAAAGCTTTTTGTAATATTTGAGAACTAAACTTAAGCCTGGTCACTGTACCACTAAAATAATTATCAATTACATTAAAAATAATAATCAATTACATACTATAAACTTATTTTAACAGAAATATTTTAATAGATTTTTTTTAAAGCAGTTCTAAAGTTTTAAAACTGTAATTTTTCATTAATGGTTCTAAAAAGACTGCTTTTTAATTTAATTTTATAAACAGCCCATACTATAAATGTATTTAAATAAAACATTTAATAACAGCTATAAAATATATATTTCATATATTTTTAAACAAATCTACATATTGTAAATATAGTTATTTTTTTATAAAAACTTTAAAGTGTATCTTAATAATTTAAATAACTCTACAAAAAGTAAATTCATTTCTTTTAAACAGGTTCACATTTTATAAATGTATTTTTGTTTTATTTTAAGAGCAGTTCTTTCATCACAGCTCGAGCCTTTTGTTTATTGTGTTGAAGCTATGAGAGTTTGTGTGTGTGTGTGTGTGTGTGTGTGTGTGTATGTGTGTGTATGTGTGTGTGTGTGTGTGTGTGTGTGTGTGTGTGTGTACAATAAACACACAATACATGGGTCTAAACTGGGCCTGCGAGAAGCTGCTCAGTCTGTTTAAAGCCGTATTTTGGGATCTGGACCTCAGTAGTCGTGTGAATTCTGAGGAAATGATGCAGGAGGCTGATAAAAGTTAAACGTCTCACTGATTGTTGAATCGTTGAGCGGTTCGCAGACGGAAACAAGATATTAGGACGCCGCTGAGTCATTTACAAGCCGAACAGGACACACTGACGTTTAATGGTTTCCTGATGTTAGTGTTACGATACACAAATACAAATAATAACAAACAGAATCGAGTGAAAACACATGAGATAGAGAAAAAACACAGGGTGTAAAGTGGAGGCCTCAAAATATGAATTATTCTGTGTTGTTCTGTGAAACTTTAACGAGTTGTTTTTGAAGTTTCTTGGCCCCGCCCCTCATTTGCAGCTGGTTTCTCTGCTAATAAGCATTTAATGTTGCGAAAACGCAGGCGTGAAAACTTACGAAAAGCTCAGACTTTCACTGCTGCGCCCCTGAAGTTGACCATTAATTATCTGTAAACAGTTTCCTTCTATTTCTAATTGGCTTCTTATTTTGTCGAGCTGCAGTTAAAGCGAACGCTTAATTAATTAAACATGAAACTCGCACCTTTTCCGAGTGTTGCAGAGAACCGAGACGTAGCAGTTGATTTGGCGTCAGATTTGTTCAACCCTTTATCACGTTAATTAGCACCTCCATCCTGTCCCCTTCACAAATGAGGGGTAGGTGACGAGGTGCGCTCCTTTAATGACTTAAGACGTGCTTGCCTAACAAGTTCCTCCAGCTGCCGGTTCCACCTAAAACATGTCAAGCCTCCGATTCGCTCAGTCCTGTGACTGCAGTCGACGCGGCTCAGACGTTGCAGACGTTCTTTCGCACCCCTGTAAACGTGGGAAGCCTCGGGAGGCTGAGCAAATGAGATTCATCGATGGTTTAAGGAAGCAGGTGCAAACGTCACACGTTACTTTGTTTGTCACGTCGCCAGAATCTCAGAGGGAAAGTTTGCAGCGACTTAAGTGAGTCCACTTCCCAGACTTTGGAGTTTCCTTTTGTTGCACGCAGGTGAACTCACGGTTGGTCATACTGGCAAAACTGATATAAAGCATGGTGCCATTGGACCCTGCAGCAAGATGCTTGGTGCCATCAGTAAAGCTGAGAGAACGGAGCCGGTGATTTCAGGGTTACCATAAGGGTTAGAACCAACATTTCAGGTAACACCATGCCCACAACATTGTACCAACAGTTTGGGGAACACCAGAGGCCCTCACAGACCACTGACCTCAGTATCAACTTTCAAGAGATGTGATGTGGCACGACCGGGACCTGTGTTACAAGCATTTTTGCGGCCGGGTCACAGGTTTACCAATTCTCCATAAACCTCGAACTGGAGCAGAGAGCATCACTGTCTGCATCACAATCAGGGACAATGGAGAACCTTGAAATGAGTCCAAACAGCAATCTTGAAGGTTTGTCAGGTCAAGAGCTAGACCAAGAACAAGGGAACTGTTCACCACAGTATTGTGAGCTGTAAATTTGTGCTCCAGATTCAGAATGTCAACCTGTAGCGATCTGAGGCTCAACTGTGGCCGCACCAACAAAATCGTCACCACCCACCCTACGAGATGGATTTGGGTCCCTACTGCTTAAAATCTGAGCCAAATGCCTTGATAGAGCAGCCGAGATTTTCAGAATAGGGCTTCCAGGGAACACTCCAAGCATGGCAGAAGCTTACGTAAGTATTTCGTAGCCTCACTGTGCTTGGTGTCTCGTCTAAGCAAGACCACTGAGTCAGGCGTCACTTCAAAATGGGACACGTTTCCAAAAGGTTCAATGAGCACTTCAGGTGCTTCAGCTGAAGCATGCAGTGAGTAAATGGTGCTGGAGTGACTGTCTCCTGATGGGAAATCATTGTTTTGACAGATTATCCTCAAAGCCCCTTGTTGATGTGATGAGATCTGGAATAGAACAAAACCTTTACAAACACAATTTAAGCTAAAATACATGTATTTGGAATGTGGGAGGAAACCGGAGCACCCAGAGTAAACCAGGGCATGAAGAACCAGGCAAACTTTAGACAAGTCAAGACAAATTTATTTATATAGCACAATTCCTACGCAAGGTAACTCAAAGTGCCAATCAACAAAGTAGACAATCAACTAAACTGTGACTGAGCCCAAGCTTTCGTCTGCATTTCGTCTGCACCCCCCACCAGCGCTGCAGTTTGCTCAGCACGTTAGCACAAATAAACTTGATTTGATCGAGTGCTTTTTTTGTGTTGCATAACATAACCTAAACCTGTGCATCGCTGATTCTAACACAATGGCACGTTGTTGCTTGGCAACATCTCAATTTAGCCTGGAGGTGGAGGTGGAGGTGTGCTGGAGCTGTACCATGTGTGTTTGTGTGGGTTTTGTGAGGTCATCAACAGCTGGTATCTACTGGATCACCGAGACACCAAAAGCTGTGGGATTTACCTCCTGGGGTGAGGAACTTACCTGAGCTGACCTTCTTACTGAGGTCAGGGATATGGAACAAAAGGTTCTGGCCGCTCGCAGGGTAAACAACAGAGGTGCACTTTAAGCTCTGGGATCTATTAGAAGGTTAGTGAGCAGTCTGTTCTTGTAGTGGACATGCTGGAGATGGAAGAAATGTGAGGAGAAAAACCTGAGACACTTTAACAAAGGACAGACGACTGGACCAAATGCATCTGCTAAACGCAAACGCTGCTCCCAATCCCCAGGAGGAACAAACCAGCAACCAGCGAGAGGTGAAGCAACTGTGGACTGTTCAGCTCTCAGGTTTCTTCTTCTGGTTTGTTGACGAGATAAACATTATAAAAAAGAGGGTCAGTTAGAATAAATAACGCCCTTTTTAGGTGGGAGCGTGTAGACTGATAAAGTGCACGATAACCAGATGAAAGACCCAAAACTCCTGCTTTAGAAAAGATAAACTCTGCGCCCGAGGTTTAAGCAGTTATCTTAACGCTCAAAAACAGCTTTGATTGGATCAGAAAAGTTTCAGATTTGCACATTTATTTCGCTTCACACTTCGCACCTCGATTCGATTACATGCTTTAGGTGCTGCTCCTGAACTGCGATCCCAATAGCTGATAATCGAACATAATGGCTTTGTCAGAGCTAAACAAACAAAGAATGAGAAAAATAAGACAACAGCTCAACCTTGGGCCTGTTTATGAGCCGTACCCGTCGCTTGTGCGAAACGAACGAGCTGCCAAGATCGGACTCTTCAGATTGTGTAATGAATTTGGCCAGGAATCAGAGCCGTGACACACTGGTAATTATGAATCTGCTTGTTATGCCTGGCTGTCTTTTATAGCTTCCGCTCTGTGCAGGACTCTACGAGGTTCGCTCAGTCGGACCGACGTAGCTGCAGCTGACCGTTTAATAATGGCTCACCGCTTTAAATACCCAGACTTTTCTGCATCTTATATATCACACACCAACCAGTCAGGAACCCATTAGAAAACGTTCATATCCAATTAAGGTGTTGAACTATGGACCAGAACACTGAGGGTTCAAGTCTGTCGGGCTTGTGAGCAAAGCCCTTAACCTTTAATTGCTCGAACTGCAGCTTGTAATCAAACTGTAGCCGTAATAAAGCTGCTGGAACAGGAACCAAGTGGATTTCAACACTCATGGAGTGAGAAACGGGGTTAGACAGGCGTCTAGACTTTGTAAGGATCTGTAAGGTTCAAGACTGGCAGAAGGCTTTGGGTCAGCAAATCAACAAACAGGTGCCACCTTCACCTCACAGACTGTTTGAGGGCAGAAGGTCATCTCAACGATAAAAACGATCCCAAAACAGAGACATGAACCCAGTTGAAGGAGGCGTTCCTAGCACTGGGAACCAGTGCTCTACCAATGGGAAGATGATGAGAAGGTGCTCTGAGTCCTGGCATGTGGACCTGGACATGTGTTCATGTAATTTGGCTTGACTAATTGGTTTTAATATTCTTGCTCCTGCTTGTTTCATTCATTCATTCATTCATTCATTCGTTCATTCATTCATTCATCCTCGTCAACTCTTATCCTGGTCAGGGTCGCAGGAGAGCCAACACACCATGCTCCAAATCCATTATAGGGCACATCCACTCACACATACTTACACACTAAGGGCACTTAGTAAACACCAATTACCCTATCACGCCTGTCTTTGGAATGAGGGCGGAAACTCGGAGAAAAACCACAATGGACACAGGGAAGACATGCAGACTCCACACAGGTTGGTCAGGACTGAGCCAGGGATCTTAGAGCTGTGAGACTTTCCTTCCACAGGTCCCTTAATGTTCTGACTGTCGAGCACGATGGAGGAGGTGTCACAGTTTGAAGAAACGTTACAGAAGATGGTCAGAGCATCATTACCTCATCTTGATAAAGACAAGGAGTTTTTGGAAGGTCCAAGCCCAAGCAATCGTCACATTGTGTAGCCGACAGCTGCAGGAACGTTTGCAGGAAGCTTTTTAGAAGCATGACTATGGACCCAAGCTGAGCGAAGCACTTGTGGGTTTGATCCTCAAACTCTGGGTCCAGAGTCATGCTCCTAAAGTAGGGATCCAGTGGCCGGGGTTTCTCCAGCTCCTGTCTTTTGATTAGATTTGCTCATTAGGGAGGTTCTGTCCAGTTAGAACTTTGAGATTGTTTTCCCACATGAGGATCTATATTTTTAAAGCACAACCAAACAAAAACCCCATGACCTGAGGATTTTTTCACTCATGTCCTCCCACAGGACCCACAAACTAAAAAAAAAATCAACAGACACACAAGAATTTAAAATATAGTTAGTAAGATAGTTAAACGCATTGCACCCTAATACTCCTGCATTACAGTTTCCTGTTCAGTCATCTTACACCTCTTATGTCCTGCATCTGTGCTTCTGGTAACGTAGCCAGGTCCATGTCTAACTGCCATGTGCATTCGCTAGTATAAATAAGGGCACGGTACTATACCGAGTATGTGCTAGCAAGTGTCTGTCTGTTACAGCTGTGGGATTTTTGGCTCATTCTAATCCGCCATCTTGGTGGACTTTTCTGTTTAATAAATATTCACTTCCGTCCCATGTCCCACCTCCCGTCTCTCTGTCGTGTAGGAAATAAGGTCCGAGTTTGCAGCGATATTTCTTTAAATAATAGCAACTGTCCTGTAGCAGTTTAACAAATGAAATAAATGCAAGATCGTTTGAATATTTTTGTATGTTGAACTAGTTTTAATTTGCTTTGGATAAGACGGTCTGCAAAATTATGTAAATAAGTAAATAAAAAACTTCAGTCTCTCTTCGTTTTTTTGTCTGCTGATTAAAGAGCAGCCGTTTAATTAAGAAGCGACTAAAACCCTCATAAGAACAAAGCAGAGCGTCTGGTTTTACCCCCACTTATCCTGGGTAAGGTTTGGGGCCTAAGATGGAGCCTAAACCTTCATATTATAAGTGGGATTCAAACCCTGAGCCGCTGCATCTTAGGACCTTAAATTTGAAACATTCTTCTGATTTTCTCCACTAAGAGAAGTTAAAAGTTAGTAACAGAATCGGTACTCACTCGGTGCGGCTCTCACTCCTGGTGAAACCGCTAAGCTAGCATGCTAGCAGACAAAGTACTTGAATCTGCCTCCTGCTGGGAGTCCTCTGCAATTACCCATCAGCCCCTGGGGCTGCACAGGAAATCAAGCAGGCAATGCAGCAGAAACAAAAGTCCCCCCACACTCTGTGAGGTTTAGTTACGCCTCCAAACGCTAATGCTAATGCTAGCGCTAAAGCTCCAGCAACCTGGAAAAGAAATGGAAGTATGCCAAATTTGTTTATTATACATACATATTTTATATTCTGTATTTTATTGCACTCTTCATAATATTATATTCTCTTCAACTTATTAAAGCCTATGTTTTAGTTATTATATCACCTTATTTATTATACTTTTTTATTTTAAATTTTATCTGTATCCTGTTTATTTTAACTATAAGCATGACTAAAAGCAATAAGCATTATTACTTATATAATTTAATTACATATAACATCTATATATGCTGAGATATTTGTAAAGGTACAGAAATTAATTTTACTTGGTAAAAAGCTTTGGTGGCTCTGAAATAAATAAAACTTAGATCCTGGCTAATATTCTCTTTTATAATATTTAAAAATATTATATTATAATGTTTAAACCTTTATTTGTCATACATAATATTATTTTATAATTATAGTTTTACATTCTGTACTCATATATTATTTTATTAAAATATGTTGTATTATCTTTCTTTTATTATAGTCTTTGTTTTCTTTAATTATATTATCTATTTAAACTTTTATATTTAGCTTCTGTTTAATTCTTCCAGTTCACCCAAGCAGGTGTGGGTCCCTTTGTGAGTTTTTCCTTGCCACTGATGCCCTATGGATTTATATATCTGTGTTTTATTATTTGTTTTAAAAATGCCAAACTATGACCGTGTCTCTATCAAATCAAACGTCTTTACTGATCATAAACACTGATGAGCTTTAAAATAACCTCCTGATACCTCGGACCGTCAGACCTCAGATGGGCACCGGTGGACCTTCCTTTGTCTCAGTACGAATGACTGAACTGATCTAAGGCCCATCTCTTCCCTCTCATAAAGACTAAAGTGGAGAGATTTGGTACGGCGCTCAATCATCCGTCCCTGAGCCGTGCCCATCATGGCTGGCAGCCAGCAGGCTCCTGATTTAACACACAGGCGGGCAGATCGAGTGAGGAACGACTTTGCTCTAATGATGTGTTTCGCTAATATCAGGTACAGCAGCTGCCAAGAATTCCCACGACACGCGTCCTCTGTACCGCGAGAGGTTTTCCTGTCGAATATCACGTTTCGGATCCCGAGCTCTGCCGTGTATCGCCTTACCCCCATAACGTCGTTGTCGCCTCTTTATGGTTTTTAATTTTTTAATCGGATTACAGGCGATACAGTGTGGGCCTGAGTACCACAAACAGAAGGTGAGGCCCTGTATGGTTCTGGAGGAGTCACTCTGGATTTTGGAAGCATCGCGGCTTGTTAGGATTTGGGCCTAAGCAGATCAGACATTTTAAAATAAAAACATAATGAAAATAATTTACTTTATCCTACAGGGACCATGTTACGCCATCTGTAACTCAGGAAAAAGTCTTCTTTCTTTCTTTCTTTCTTTCTTTCTTTCTTTCTTTCTTTCTTTCTTTCTTCTTTTCTCTTCTTTCTTTCTGTGCCTGTCTTTCTTTCCTCAAG
>JAVSBU010000078.1:3740617-3756223 GCA_033118015.1 Loricariichthys derbyi | reverse complement strand
TGTGTGTGTGTGTATATGTGTGTGTGTGTGTGTGTGTGTGTGTGTGTGTGTGTGTGTGTGTGTGTGTGTGTGTGTGCATGGTCACACGCTGCCAATGATGGCTGCACAGGGCCGCTGTGTGAGTGAACAGCGCTGCATTCATGCCTGACCCTTCCATCACCGCGCTGATCGACCCAACACCTTTACATTATCTCATTTAGCAATTAGCGTTAGCCACATGCCACAATGTGACTGGCTTCTCTCTTTTTTCCCCCCACTTAAAAACAGGGATTAAAAAACAACAGGAAAGCCCTGAATTAAAAAATAAAACACAAAGACGAATCAAATACGTATATCTAGCAATAAAAAAAATCATTGTATTTTTACAAAATATATTTTTAGAAGGAAGCGCAAAGCATGTTGGGTGACGTAATTTTTCCTAGTTAGCATTTTTCACACCTTTTTAGACACCCTTTTTTCGTACTTTCCTGCGCAGCCTAAGAGGGAAAAAGGCCTCGATCGTGGTAAGATGTTTTCGTAACGCAGCTAATCCAGGAGAATTAGAGCGCCGCGCGTTTTTCTCGCGAGTAATCCACTGTTATGGCCGATTTCTTCATGAAAGAGAAAGAAGAGACGAACATCTTGATGTCAAGCAGAGGAGCCACAAACAAAGCATTATTATCTTCCCTTCCACCCCCTTCCTCCAACCCCTCCCTCCTCCTGGCACAGAACCAGTCCTGGCACCGCGCAGCAGAACCTGAACGCTAACCCTGAGCACCTGAACCTCTCCTGGATACAAACGTCACAGAGATGCCATCACAAAATAAAATAAATAAATAAAAGTGTTGTGGGTCAGACTGAGGTTAGACGTGCAGCAGCTCATTGATTGTCATGCTTGCGGGTACGCATCTAAATGATCTTGGCACAGGAACGGGCCAAGAGAGACCTTAAAAGAAAAAATTAAGCGCAGCAGATGTGGCCAAGCAAATAAAGCTGGAACTACAACTCCCATAATGCAGCAGTCCATAATGAGTCCATAATGAGGGGTTTTGTAAGTGCTGCTCTCCGAAGGAGGCCTGGGGGTACACTAAAGGGGTGGGGCTTATATTTATTTCAACCAAAGGGGTGTGGCCAAAAGAGGCATGGCCTATAAAATATCAATTTCAAATGAGTGGGTGTGGCCTGTAGCCTGACCTTGATCTGACCGCTAGACCTTGATCCAGGGCATGTGTTACAGTCAAAGAGGCATGGCCTACATACCTATCAATCTCTGGAAAGGAGGTGTGGCCTTGTAAGTCACAGTAAAGGATGTAAATGGGGCGTCGCCTACATATAGATTCAATTTAAATAGAGGAGTGGATTCTGTGTCTGTAAATCTCAAAGGAGGCGTGGCCTGCGTGCATTTCAAATTCCAAAAAGGAGATGTGGCCTCTGTACTTGTCAGTCACAATACAAAAGGCGTGGCCTCTGTAGCCTATAGCTCAAGTTGAAATAAAGAGGCGTGGCCTGTGTGTTTGCAAAAGTTAAAGAAGGTATGTTTTGTGTACCTGCCAATCATAGTGAAGGAGTGTGACCTTTGAGTTTCAGTTTAAATAAAGGAGGTGTGGCCTTTGTGTATTAGTTTAAATAAAGGAGGCGTGGCCTGGGTACCTGTCGGTTTCCACTGCCTTGTTCCAACTTCTTTACTGTTACAGAGTAAAAAGTACAAGCCATTTCTACTGCTTCCTTAACCACTAACTAGTAATCAGATCCTAAAGCGTTCTTATTTAAGCATCTTAAATGAAGAAGGAAGAGAGAGGAGGAGGAGGAGGAGTGTGAGAGAGAGAAACTCACCAAGCGCCTCCGATTTGAGCGAGTCCATCAATTATAAGCGCCTGATTGAGATTTAATTCAAAGCTGGAGTTTAATTGCTAATATCAGTGCGTAATTAAGCAGATAAATCACCGAGATCTTATTGCATTATAGATTAAAATTGCATAAAACCTGCAAATTGTATATGTCAGCTAAATCAGCACCCTTAATTGGCAGAGAGGTTTAGCCTTTCGAAAAGGGAAAAACAGGCTGAAATATAACAACTCTCAAAATAGAAATTTAAAGGGACTTTAACTTAACACAGCACTAACTTAACGTTACTTAACTAACGCGTGATTAGCGGTACGAGCAGGCGACTCACTGCGGTCAGTCCACGAGGAAAAGATCATGATCTCACCTCAGCAAGTGAAGAAAGACAAGTAAAACAAAAGGGAAAAAATAAAAGAGAGGTAAGAAGATCAAACACCCACTAACGATAAAAAGGAGAAGAAACAAAATGATAAGGAATGAATATAAAAGGAACAAGGAAGAAACAGGAGATAATAAAAAAGATTAAAGACAAAATAAATAATAGAAAGGGACAACTGATGGAACAGAGAAAGGAAAGAAGGTAAGAGATTAAAACAAGCAACAAAAACGGGAAAAACAAAAAACAAAACAAACCCACAAGAATAATCATGACAGAGAAATAAATAAATCAGTCAGAAGAAAAGGGAGGGGATTCAAATAATATAACAGATACAGAGGGAAAGAACAGCTAAAAAGAAACAGGAACAAATAAGAGATAAATGAGGGTAATTGAACTGTGAAAAAGAGGAAAAAGGGTTAAAAGCAAGAAAAAGTTCAGCTGAAGGAAGAACAAAAGAAATAATAAAGAGCAAATTGGAAGACAGGATGAAAAAGAAGAAAAAGGGCATAAACTCTGAAAAATTATCAGATTAAAAAGAAAATAGGCAGTAAAATTAAAGAATTACAAGAAAGACTGAAAAAGAAAAAGAACGAGTTGCTGCCAAGAAACTCCAAAGAAACCAAAAATACATTTAAGGTGATAAAAAAATTAAACCCTAGATACAAGAATGAAAAGGAGAAAAACCCAATACAGTGAATATAGAAAAAAGACAAAAATATAAAGAACAAGTTGAAGTTTTTAAAAAGAACAGACAGGCTTGGTTAGAGAAGTAAGGGTGATTAAGACAGTGGGGCAGACGAGGGAGGTCCAGGTTCACCTTTCGGAGGGTAAATTGAAATATTTCGGGGGCGTGTCACGCCGTGGCGAGCACTAATTATGACAGATCCGATTAGGCGGCAGAGGCGCGAGCCGGCTCCAGGCTGCAGGTGCGACCTTGCGCATTCCTGCGTGTGTAAATAAAATTAATTACAAGCACGGGGGCGCAGCACATGACATCGCTACGCACCGAGAGTCACACGGAGTGGGGCGGGGGGGCATGAGGGGGCCCTAATGGAATATTTTCCTGGAGTTTAATAATACAGTTGGTATTGACTCGGGGTAATTAGAGGGATCATTAAAGCCGCTTTTCCCGGCGTATTTGCCTGCCTGATCAGATTAAGTGGAATGGGCTTCGGAACAGGGCCTGTGTGGTCTGACAGGGGAAGAGCTGGAGAGCTGAGGAGAGCTGCTCAACCTACATGACTCAGGCAGAACATAAAAAAAGGGAGAGAAACTAACCAGAGACTATGTGAGACTATCAAGAACCGTCCTGATCAGGACCACCACAGATGATAAAAGAGCACCAGAAACCATCAGATATTATCATATGACCAAGAGACCACATTACAGGAGACCATGTGAAATCAAGAAATCATCAAAGACCACCAAACAATATCAGGTGGTCACCATTAGGGACATATCAGCTCAGCAGACTTCGTCTCAGGTCACCAAACTATATAAGGTCAAAGGGCCATCAAAGATGAAAAAGTCCATCAGAGACCATCAGGTCAACAAAGGTCCAAGATACCAAAACCATCACAAACCAAGGTAGCATTAGAGACCATCAAAGATCATCAGACACCACCAGAGACCATCAGAAATCATCACAGACCACCTCAGACCATCAGACATTATTTGGGATCATCAGAAACCACAAGATATCATCAGAGCCCCTCAAAGACTATGAAACATCATTACATACCATCTGAGACCTCCAAAGACCCCTGGACACCATCAGAGACCAAGAAGGACTATCAAACACCAGAGAGCACCAAGGAACAAAAGCTCCACCAGAGACAACCAGAAACTGAGACCAGAGGGCCCTGTGTGATATTCTACACACTTCTTTTCTTAGTGTAAGGAAAACACTTCCTACAGTTTTTTCTGCTGACTCACTACAGAAGAAGTAGTGCAGTTACAGCAAACTGTCAGGTGGTGGCGCTGGACATGACACACAACCTAAGCAATAAAGAGAACCAGCGACATAAAAACAGGAAAAATGTTTGCAACCATCCTAATACTGACGTGCAACATTTCGATCAGTTTACACCAAAATTGCGTAACGTGTTAAATCCTAAAAATGCGGCCGAAGCGCTTTTTTAAAGTATCTCCCTCCTGACCCTGCGGTGTAAACGGGGCACAGTCACTCTTACTCCAGATCCATGGCTCCTCCCATGGGCGGGGCTTAATGAAATCACCGAGGTTGGCACGGCACCAATTTGGCGCAGCGACATCAGGCTCTTTATTGAGCTTTGTTGACTCGCGCTGGTGCAGATCAGCTCTGCCTGCCTTCCCTGAGAAAGATTATTCATCTATGGTAGAAAACCGTGTGTGTGTGTGTGTGTGTGTGTGTGTGTGTGTGTGTGTGTGTGTGTGAATACACACACATATATACATCCCAGGCTTATTTTTTTTTTTCATTTCATATTTTGCTCGGTGTGCCGCCTGCGTTTTGAGAAGTGGTTTGTTTACCATTATGAATTCATCCCCTTCCTGTGGGGGATGGAGGGAAGCAGAAGCAGGCAGATGGGAACAGAGAGGGGGAGAGCGCCCGCTCCTCTTTATTAATTGATTTATTTATTTATCTGGCTGCCTGGTTATTAGGTTGCCTGGGAAACGGCTGCGGTTCCCTCTATTATTAAAGACGCAATTTTCTTGAACTGGAGGCCCCAGATGTCTGAATAATTGATTTAGGGCTGAGTTATGGCCCGAAAAAGGCGAAGCCTCGCCTCGCCTCGCACTGGAGCTTTTCTCTTATTGCAGGAAAGTGGAATTTTTTTCTTTTTTCCCCTAACGTGCATCACTAAACTTCACCTCTGGCAATAGCCCCAGTGGTTAAACATACCTCTGTCTCTCTCTCTCTTGATCTCTCCCTATATTCATCTGTCTCGCTTTGCTTAGCTTACAATCCCTCCCTCTATTACTTCATATTAGCGAGCCTCTCGTTCATACACTGTACGTCTGAGTGACATCTGGATCCCCAGTCACGTGGAACCTCCCCCTACCTCTTCCTGTTTCGGTGCAGGAATTGATTACTCTGCCTCTGGGCCAACATTTTCATTTACTTGAGGTAAAAGAACGGGAGCTTCTGCTAGAGCAAAAGCAGCCTTTATCCATGCTGCTCGGTCATTACGTTTAAGTTTGCACTGGTGAAAAAGAAATATTTTTAAATCTTTCCATCTATCAAAACCTTTCGTGCACCTTCCTTACCACCACTGCCTCTGGCTGCTAGTTTTGAATCCGACTTGTGAATGAAGGTCAGAATCGGAGGATCCGGAAACCACGATGCAGGACACACGAGCAGTGATCCGAGTGGGGTCTAAGAGGGCAGGTGCCATTCTAGTGCCCCTGTTGATCAGAGAAACCCTGGCCAACCCTGTCATCTGCTCACTGTATGGGCATACAGAAGAGCAGAAACAGTTTGGGGGTTTAACGTGACTCCTACCAACTCAATCCTGTTGAACTCTTTGCACAGGAGCCAGGCTCAAGACTTTCCCTTGCCACTGTTTCCTTGGGTCTAGACTCCAAAAAGTAAGGGTGCTTTGTGAAAAGGTCGTAATCGACTTAAATGGGACATGGCGAGAGAAAAATGGGGTTAGTCAGGTAAAAGCTGACACGAGTCCAAAAGGGCACAGTTGGCACTGCTGTCTGTAGGACAGGTGCCACTCCCGTACCCCTGCTGACTGGACCAATCTGGTCAGTCTTTATGTACAGAATAATATGAGTAGTAGTGGGAATCTCCACCGAGTATATTGAACTTCGTTGAGGCATCAAAAACGGTGCTCAATGATTTTATTCTACTCTCCCATCAATTAGGAGGGTTTCTCCTTTTGAATCGAGTTCCTCTTAGGAGTTTTGCCTTGCCACTGTAACCTCTGGCTGGATTTGTTACTATGGCTATTCTAAAAAGAGCTGAAGCTACATTCATACAGCAGGCAAAAGTGGCCCAAATCCAGCCCAGATTTTCTCATCAGATCAGATGCTTCCCACTAAAAAGGATATGTTATTCAGCCACAGTTTTGGTTTGCATCCTTGGTTTCTTTAAGTTTTGGTTTTAAGCTTTCTGTGGCCTCCTTCGGCTGTTTCTTTAGAAGCTTCCTCAAACACGGAGCAGCTGCGATTCGCGCCTTCTAATTTTGTGCAGAGATGTCACAGCAAATATGGATGTGGTCTGTTACTTTGCCATCCCTCTACTGAAACCTCCCTCGCTGCTGTTGCCCATTTTCCTTCCCCTGTAAGGAATGTGGAGTTGGAACAATGTATGAAAATGATCCAAATCAAAACAGAGCACAATGTTTGTCAGATATGAAGAAAAACGTTCAACTCCTGTAGGACAGGTGCCGTTCCTGTTCCTGTGCCAACCACCTCCGATAGCTGTTGAGATGTTGAATAAGAACATAAGAACATAAGGAATGTAGGATTCCTAAGAACTTCATCTAAACCAAAGGGGGACGTTGCCTTATTTGAGCATCTTTTCTTTCCGCTGCTTCCTTCGACTGTTCTTTAGTGACCATGTCTATTGTTAAAAGTGCTATACGAGTCAAACCAATAAGCCAAAATCAAAGCAGGCGTTCCAAGGGCACAGAACAGTTCCGGTAGGACAGGTGCAGTTCCAGTACCCCCGCTGATCGGACCAACGCTGGCCAACCCCAACATCTGCTCACCATACATGGTACAGTCCTGGTAGTAGCAGTACGATTTTTCACCATGTTTCTCGCTGGTGGCAGAAACAGAAAATAATATTCTAGCTAGTAATCTAAATAAATAGCAGAAACATCTCAGGTAGATCTGACACACTTTCACACTCGTTGCCTCTCTCTCCGGCCGCGGTGCAGCCCCCCACCCCCCGAGAGTACTGAACCGGGCACGCAGTAACAGATGGCACACCCTGCTCTATCCCCAAACACACACACACGCAAATAAGCGCCCCCCGCTCCTGCCCCCCTGTACTGCAGCAATGTACCAGATCCCTGACATTCTGTCTCATTAGAGCGCCGCTAATTACCACAGCCTATTCGAGGGCAGGGAGAAAAGCAGAGGGCTGGTGACTGGTGCCATTTTTTTTTTGCACTGACTGGCATCTAAAACACTTCAAACATTGCTTAGACGCCGGCATCGACGCACAGGCGGGAAAGTTAGCCTTGTGCTAATATGTCAGCAAGATGAGCTAAAGGTGCATGAGGGTAAAATGGTGCCAAACAGAGAGGGTGAATGAGAGACCGAAGAGAAGGCAGCATGGCACAAGTCCAGCACCCCTCCCCCGACACACACACACACGCACACGCACACGCACACGCACACACACACACACACACACACACACCAGCAAACACACTTTATCACCTTATACAGAGCACACTCACATTCAGCCAGCTAGCCATGTATTTTACAAGCAATGGTAGCAAAGTGTTAGCATTCGCTAGCACCTCGCTTTATTTAAAGCTAATCTCTTCAACATCAGCTATTTAGCTTTACAGCCCTGCTAGTTTAATCAGTATTTATTTTAGCCAGCTTATTGTACATAATTCCGTATTCCATAGGCTAGCACTCACAAGCTAGCTAGCTATTTAGTTGCTTAGTTAGCCTAAGCAAGTAGTTTATTAACGATTAGATAAAAAGGTACCGTGTGACCTTCATATAAACAACATTTCTAGTTCTGTCACAGGTATGGCAGTCACGCACCCCTTCCTCCATGCCAGGCTGCTCAGGAAACTTATGGGCATTTTGCCAAGAAAGGAAAAGCCTGCCATCCCCCATCTCACATACATATAGGACCAATCTCACCACCATCAGCTCCACCAGAAAGACTTCCTTCTGGCTGAATCTTTAGCCTGCAGCTTTGGGCAAGGTGGCATTATGGAGGGCCGGAGGGTAAGGTGGCATGGGTGGATGGATGGCAGGGTGTCACCACCAGAGGTTTCTACCAGAGGTTTCTACAAAGTCTTGTAAGTTTTTCTTACCTCAAAACCACAGGTACTCCGTTTTACGACGGCCATACTTAGGATAATTCTATTCTACAATATGTAGTGTACAAAGTACTCTTTTTGCACGTAGATTGCACTTTGGTGGGATTGACGATTGATGGGAAACGTAGTGGGGCAAAGCCGTGGTCACGGTTGTGTTTTAAGTGCTGTTAATATAGGCTGCACTATGATATATATGTATAGCATTTATTACAATTCTCAATTTACAATAAATTCCACATATGATGGGTTTCAGGGAACATATCCCCATCATAAATTAGGGAATACCTGTAGTTTTCAAGAATTTCCCAAGTGATGAAGCTGCCGATACTGGAGTATGGAGCTGAATCTTTTTTAAATCTGATTTAGGAGGTCAATAATCACACGGCAAGTTTAAGTTTGCACTCATATATGGAGTTATCAATCATTATTAATAATATTAATTATTCTCATTAACTTCATCCCAAACCAGCACATTTTGTAAACAGGTACAATTACTCTATGTTTCCGAGGAGGAGATGGAACAACAGAAGACGAAAATGTGTTTTACTCGGTCTTGTGCCGAGTATGAAAAGTCTGCAGAAACGATGATGGCAGGTCCGTGAGGTTTTATAAAATAAAATAAAATTACATTGCATTCGGTGCGTAACGGCCTTAAGAGTGAGCATGGGATGAACATGAAGATATATAGAGGGATGGACCTCACATGGAGGGAAAGAACGGAGGTGACGGAGGGATGATGGGAGGGTATGAATGATGAACAGAGGAATAAAAGGATGGATGGTCCACTCGGCTGGACGTTTAGCCAGAAGCCCCAGGGGAGTGTAATTCTGGGAGAGGGAGCAAGGCAGCAGGGGAAGGAGGTAAAGAGGGATGGAGCAAATGATGGGCTGGACGGATGGAGGAGGGGGAACCAGCTGCCCAGGGAGCACACATTACGAGATGGAGCTGGAGATAAGTGCTCTCCCCGGCCCTTTTTTCAGCTGCGTAATTAGCACAGTTCTTATCTGCCGCTTAATTCACATTCACACCAGCCAGGAACGGTGCATACGTGGGAGTAAAGAGCAAACACACACACAAATATATAGAAACACACTCTTGTACAATTACATAGACGTCTTTTAAGCAGAGGTGAGCAACCTCAGGTTTATGTTCTATTCAGCTGAAGATAGAGACCTAACTGATTAGTCGTATCCATTGTAGCTCCTGATATGAGAATGAGAACCTGCAGTCACAGCAGCCCTTTAAAGGCAAGGCCAGGAAGAAACGTAAGTGCAGATGCACCCAGGGATTGGCAATTTGCCCACCTGATAGCAAGCAGCTCCAGTTGCTCATGGCTGCTGGAAAGAAAAATGTGAAGGTCTGGGTACCCGACCTGAACCTCATCTCTGGAGCTGTGACGTGACAGCCCCACATGACCTTCTAGACATGTCCCGTCCCAGCTACGCCAAGCTGCCACCCTTGGGCACTTTGACAAGGACCTGCCACCACTTGTAAGTCTCTCTGGACTTCCAACACTGTGGAAAGATCAGACCATGAGCCCGGAGCTTGTACTTGAGACTTAATTATCCAACACAAAGCTCTAATCTCCAACATCTTGTGACCGACACTGGAACGGAATGAACGATGCCCTCGATCGACGTCTGAAAGCTGGCATGTCCGTACCAGAGAAACTTCAATTTCTCAACGAGTCCTCACATCTCAGAGATGTTTTCGGGAATTAACGCTGGTTTGCGCCTCCACCCCTCCTCTCGCTCCTCGACTTTGAAGTCTCGTGAACAAAAACAGTGGTTTGTGCATCAAGCTGTAATTTGGTAAAAGAAAGGTATCTGGCACTATGATCAGCGCAATCAGCAAAACCGACTGATATCCCCAGATAATTTAGGGCTTTTCACTCGTTTCTTCCCTCCCTTTTCACCGTCAAACCCAATCCCGAAAAATCTTTGAGTGCTCGCGCGGCTTCTCCAGCCCTTTAATAACGGGGCTCGTCTGGCGTTTCTTTAATTAGTTTTAATAGAGAGAATCAGACGGTAATTTGGTGCACACAGGCCTGCATTCAGCTCCGAGCTTGTTCTCGGGGTGAGATAATGGCGGGGCGTCTGCGCAGACGGGACGATGTAAACATGTTTGTTTAACGTTGAAACATCGTCTGCTGTTCGCGAGGCCACAATAAAGCACGCGTCATTACGGACTGAAATTACTAGGGGTGAAAGCGACTGCGTTTTTCCCTTTTATCTCGCATCTCGAACAGAAATTTGCTCAACTCTTTGTAGTCGGCACTTGTTTTGTCAACAAAGGACCAGACGTTTTCAAGAGGTGACGTCTGGAATCTGTGAAATGTTTTTAATTTGCATTTACGCTTCAAAGGATCCTAAATGTTGCCATTTCTTTTTTAAATTTGAAACCCATCCTTAGGTCTAAGAGCCATAGTCGCGTCATAGCTCCAGAGTTTGATTACCAGCCTGAACTGTGGAGTTTGCATGTTCTCCACAAGTCTGGAGGATTTAAGGACATGTGTAAGGTCAAATGGTGTCTTTAACACATTCTATAATCGAGCAATGCAACCTGGTAACAGTAAATTAAAGAACTTTAGATCCATCCGGAAGGCGTGTGGTGACACTGGAGAATGTGCCACGCAAACATCGTAGAAAAGTAGAAATGTGATTTCAGTCTGAGCAAATACGTTGCTTAAAGCGCCGTATAACGACCATCTGATCACCACAGACTAACGCTGCATTAGCTACATGCATGAGAACAAACCACGTTACGATCTGTGCTGCACGCTTTTTTCACAAATGGTCTCTGCCAAGAAGAGGCATAAAGTTTGTAGTTTGAGTTAAGTGTTTTAAAAGGTTATATTGCACTGCATGTTCTGGATATTAATGTTTCTTCAACTGCACTCATTCCCTCTTGATTTTGTGCAGCCAGCGTGGATTGTTTTGTGTTGTCAGAGTTATTGAGTGGTTTTTACTTTTTCTTTCAGTACAGCCTGACATTGTGTAAACAAAAAAGCTGCTGGGATGTCATGCTTTCGTTCTTTATTGAAATGCCAATTTCTTTAAATGGCAAACCTAGATCACGTTACGTCAACAAAAGTCTTTCGGATGTACCTGGCTCTTGGAGGCGGCGACCTTGGCGAACATGGCCTGCGAGACCTTGGCCCTCTTCATCTCCTGCTGGATCTCGTCGTAGATGGCCGAGCTGATGTTGAGGACGCAGCTCTCCTGCTTGCCGTTCCACTCGGACGCCAGGGGGAGGGGCTTCACCTGGGCAGGGAGCCGAGACGCCTTCTCAATCCAGCATAGAGGGGGCGGAGTTTCAGTTATGTTTTTTTTGTAATAGTAATTGTGGAGTTTTATCAAGTACAACTATAAACATGCTTAACGTATGAGGATGCTTTGCTCTCGAGTCTGTGTGGACGTGGAACTAATTAACTAATTAACTAACTAATTCAATAATTAAACTACGAATGTGCAATGAAATACAACAAAAGCTTAGATAACCTGAAATGCAAAAAACAGCCTAACCCCTCCCCCCCCAAAAAAAATAAATAAATAAAAATAAAATACCACCAATGCTGTTCTCTTAGTTTAAGGACTAAAAAAGGGACCTGGGTTCGAGTCCTGCAGGTCAGGCATCCCTTAGAGACTTAAAGGTGAAAAAATGGTTCTGGTCTATGTGTAAAAGTTCAAAGTTTGTGCACCCCTGCTTTAAATATTTTCTTTTGCAGGGAAAAAAAAAAGTTTTGCAGGGAGTGATCATTCCTATAAAACATTTGTGCATATTTTTATTTCATGCTTTTGCTAAAACAGTAAATCAAGTTTGGGCCGTTTTTAGATCACAGAACTTTATTTAATTAAAAAATTTAAAAAGAAAAAAGACTTTTGCATAAGACTGAACTTATAGTGCACAGCATTAGTCAATTTTGGGATATGTCTCACTTTTTACAATAATAGAGAAAGATGTGGAAAGTTTGTGAACCCTGATTTGGATTTTTACTTTAATGCTCGAATTAAATGAGTAAAACACTGTATAAATAAAAGATTATTACTCACAGGAGAAATCCCGACGGGAATCCTGGGGTTCCAGTCCTCCGGCCTGATGTTGTTACATTCTTCTCTTCTGGGCTGTAACACACACACGCACACACACACACACACACACACACACACACACACACACACACACACACACACACACACACACACACATTTTTAGCGCATTTAACTCGTGACTTTAATCAAAGCTGATCTTACATTCAGGACAATCTACATTTCAAATGAAGAGCCTCCCTGGTGATTAATCGACTTAATGTCGCTTTAGAGGACGAAGACACTCCTGAGCGCGGCTGCATCTCCTCCAAGACTTTATATGAAAGTCCGTGTGACAGATACGGTAAAAAGGTCAAGTCTTTTCAGACTCTCAAGGCCAAAGCCGGGGCTGGAAGATCAGCGATCAAAAACTCTGACGTCTTTTACAGATTTCCTGCTGGCACAATCCCATTGCCCTCTAACCCAAGCTCATGGAGCCATTTTAAAAGTGACTGAGCTCAACAATCAAGTGCCAGGTTTCATTTATCAAGGTCCAAACCTGACGCTCTTGATAGTGTCTGGATAGTTTTGGCCAGGTTGCTGTAGTCATGTCGTAGCATTCGAGTGTTACCTGGACAGGGCGTACCGGAGGGGTGCTGATGAGGGGCGCCGGGCCCATGGAGGTCGCCGCTGTCAAGCTCCGCTCCCTCTCCTCCTGATAAATGCGATCTCTCTCAGCCTCGGGCAGCTGGAGGAAGTTCTGCATGGCTCTCAGGTTCACCAGCAGGGACTGAGACGCTGTTTTGGGGTCCTCTTCTTTCCTCAGAATTTCTGAGAGCAGACCCTGAGAGAGACAGAGAGAGGAAAACGGACCATAAATAACAGAGGGTGAGTATTAAATCATTGCACGGTGCGAATTAACGAGGCTCTGCTGCATTCCATAAATTCCCTAACTTTGTAAGCCTCTTTAAAAAAGCCACCAGCGCCGTGACGTGTCACCGCAAGAGCTGTGCAAAGGAATGTACAATACATATTCCAACAAAAAGCAGACTTGTGCTCATGTGTTCAAGATCCTTATCACTTTCACACGACTTTAAAGCCACACAAACTTTCCCCGAAAAATACAGAATGTCTTCAGAAAAAAGCACCCATGATGGGGTGACCAACGCTGGCAGATGGTCAGCTACGGCATGTCTCTCTCACCACTGACGTAACCTGACGTAACCTATAGATGAGCAAATTTAACCAATTTTCAGGCCCTGGTCTGCTAAACCTCAAAAACAGCTCTAACCACAGCCCACAACAACCAGCCCAGAGCTCCCATCACCAACAGCATTCCAGGGTTTGTTACCAGAGACGAGCGATTAGAGTATTATGGTCTACATGTAACGACACGCATCACGCCAACATGTCATAGTTGATGTATGGCGCTGAGAGTGATTCAGCCTCGACACAACAGTTTCACAATCAAACAACGCAAACCTGGAATGACCACATTCCTGGGACTGAGCCAAAACACTCGCTGGAATCTGGAAACGACCTTATAATCATACAAAATGAATTGTTTTACTTGGATTATTGAGACAGTTGCTGATTATTTTTGCTACATTGTGATGCACTTATTCACCAGGCTACAGAACCCTGTGACCTTCAGGCATTGTGTGGCACGTTGGCACATCGGCTCCAGCCAGCTGTGCTGCTAATTCTCTTAGAAAAGCCTTCGTAATGTGGCCCAGCCCCACTAAAACCCATCGTACCTGCGTCCTGTTGAAAGCGACGCGGGCGAACACGGCCTGCGAGATCCCGGCCCTCTTCAGCTCGTCCCTGACCCACTGGTAAATCTCAGAGGACACTTCGGTGTTGGATGTGACCTGAGCATCGAGGGGTTTGCTGAGGGCTCGGCTGACGGGCGGGTGGTTCAAGTACTGCTGGTTCAGGCTCTGCTGCGCCAGGAGACGGTTGACGGCGTACTGCTGGTTCAGGATCTGCGCCATCACGATCTGCTGATTGACCAGCTGAGGGCTGATGGGGCTCGACACCAGGCCGGGATGGAGACCGGGCAGCTGGGCACGAACCGGGGCCTGCCCGCTGTGGGCCATCGGCAGCGGGGACGGAGGCTGCTCGGCCGTACTGCCCGGGATCGGCTGCTGACTGAAGCTCAGGTGGTTGGTGCTGGGAGGGGAGAGCTCCGACATGCTGTCCATTTCAGCTGCAGAACACAGGAAGAGGACACAGAGATGGGCCAAGGCATGAAACAATTTTTGTACTGTATGTTTTTGGTCAAGAGGGACGAAAATTACATAGATATACACTGTTCCCTCGCTACTTCGCAGTTCGTTTATTGCGGACTCGCTGTTTCACGGTTTTTCAAAAAATATTATTAATGTAAATTATTTATCGTGGTATTTTTGCTGTTTCACAGGGTTTTGCGGTACTCCATTCAAAGTATTTTTGCACAACTGTAATACGTATTATACAGTGTAAATAACCACCTAAAACGTTTATTCATTTGGGTTAATTAACTAATAGGGTTGAGTCTGAATGACGTATTTTCTACAAATAGCCTGCTCAAATGCGCATGCGCGCAATATGTCGGACAAGCGCTGTATGGTAACGCTGGTGTTAGGGCTTTTTTTGCGTCTTAACTCGTCATCAAAATGGCTTAGAAATGGTCACAACAAAGCATTGCAGTTATGCATTGTGCCATAGCAATTCAAGATACTCCAACACAGACTACATGAAGGGATTAACATTTAAAAGAGGGCTCGAGCATGGGGAAGACCAGACTTCATACACAAAAAAAGTAAAGAAGGACACGTATATATGCTCCAAACACTTCGTCGGAGAAGCGGGGCCGATAGCAGCTACGTATACTCCAGAACAGGTTGGTTTTTTTTTACTGTTAATAAGTCAGTAACATCGCTATATAGACCAAAAATTGCGTTAAAGGCAGCATGCTACTATACACTAAATACAGTGGGGCTTCTATAGAGTCTTAAAAATTTTAAAAGCATTGAAGTCATTACTTTATAAATAATATCTTAAAGAGACTTTAAAAAGCCTTGAATTTATATATATATAAGGGTCTTAAAACTGTACCAGAGCCACACGGAAACGTTTGTTCAAAACTTCCGCGTCAGTCGTGACGTCATTCGGATTCAACGCTATAGATATTTAAGTTATCTATATTTAATATTGACGTAAATACTTTCTTATTGTGGCTAACTTCACTTAAACGACAGACTTCAAAATAAAAGACTCCGCCTTTACCTATATGTATAGACTTCACGCCAGTCGGCAGAGTCTTTTATTTTGAAAGGGTCGTTCGGCAGTGGCCATCTTTGTTTGATTCCTATCATTCTAGCTGTAGGAC
>JAVSBU010000078.1:3698434-3716142 GCA_033118015.1 Loricariichthys derbyi | reverse complement strand
TCCTAGGATGGATTGGTGTCCTGTCCAGGATTATTCCTGTCTTGTGTTGTTGGATGGACACCGGCTTTCCCGCAACCATGACTAGGATAAAGCGGATAAAACAATGCATTAATGAATAAAGGCATATCATGCTTATTTTTGTCACTTCTTGTGATTGATTTCTGATTGTGGATCTATGCGCATCCTAGCATCAGCCTGACGTGAACGCGCCGTGCATCGTGAGCGCGCTTGGAGGCGGTCTGGCTCTGTTATCGCCTCAGTTAAACAGAGAGGAGACGGGGGCGCGCGGACAGAAGAGCGGGGGGCCAGAGATTCACCGATTTACCGTCTAAGCGACCGCCAACGGATTGAGCACCGACCGCGGCTCTACAGGTAACGTCACGGCGGACCGCTCACTCCATAAAGAGGGAGAAACGTTTTGGGAAAGTGCTTTAATCCCAACGAGGGCATGAGTGTGTGGGTCGGGACGAGCCTGCCTTTCCTCCTGGTTGCCAGATTGTTCCACGATCCTGCGTCTCGCTCTAGTTTGGGTTAGATTGTGCGGTAGGACGAAAAAAAGGTGGGACAGAGATATGTAACTGGCTTTAAATTCCTTTTACATTGAACTGTTTATTTGGAATCGGAGAAGAGCAGCTTATACCCGTGTGTGTGAGTGTTATGTTTAACACGTATAGCAAAGTAAATAATTCATATAGCTCTTATAGCAGAATAAATCCGAAGTAAAATCACTCATTTTCTCCTCTATAACAGTCATCAACATCATTGCAAACGTCTAACGGATGTAAACATTCCATTTGGATGGAAACTCCACTCAATCTGGCAACCCGTTTCCCTTTGTGTTCATGGACGCCTCATGCTGGCCAAAGCTCGACGACCACAGGGTTGCCAGATTGGAGAAACCCGCTCTTTTTTTAAAATCCCAAGCCCTTCATCAAAACGTGGATTAAACCATCAAACTTTTCTCGAAAGCATTGTGTAAAGGAGCTGAATTAGCACGACCTGGCATCCCTTGTTCATCATAAGCATTTTAAATAAGGTTCAGGATAATCCTTGCCAGACCAGTCCAAAGTTGTGCTTGAATAAATAAACTGGACTGGGGCCAGTGAACACTTTGGTCAGGGGTCCATAAACCTGCATCCAATGCCATGTGGGCCTCTCATGTTTATCCTGCATCTACGCTGCTTTCCTCCCATATTGCAAAGCCCTGTTGGGTCAACTGGAATTCCGTAATTGTCCCAGTGTTTGTGTGCACACCATGAGATGAACTGGTGCCCTTTTTAGGATGGGGTCCTACCCCATGTCCAAGGTTCAAGCCCGGCACTTCAGAGCAGTCTCTGCTGGGCCCTTGAAGCCAGGATGCTAAAAATATATCCTGAGACCCCCAAATTTCAACAAAAAAATTAAGATCCTGTCTGTCCTTTGTGATGTAAAAAAAAACAGACCAAATCTGGCTTAAGTCACCGTTTTGTTTAATTCTGCGACTTCACAGTCCTTTATCTTAGAGGTGAAATGAAGCAATATGGCAACATGGCATGTTACTGTGTTACTGTTTGTGCTTTGGTGTGTTGCTGTGCCACCTCGGCGCAAAGCGGATTCCCGAGTAGCTTGTTCATTTGGGGAATAAAGAGATTCTGATTCACACTGCTAATTATGTTCCTTGTTTCTCACTGACAGCTCACTCACTCTGTCTCTCTCTCTCTCTGTCTGTCTCACACACACACACACACACACACACACACACACACACACACACACACACACACACACACTACTGATGACAGATCAGTCGAGGATCCTCCAGTACAAGGCTTTCCGATCCTGCTTGTTTAATGTGTACGTGTAGTGAATGTTTGTGCCCAAGTGCATGCCAGCTTGAACATGCCCGCTCCCTCATGCAGGGGTGTGTGACGACCTGATATGTTGAGTCAGCTGTGTTAAAGCAGGAAACAGTTTAACGTCCAGTTTAACAGTAAGGTGTGGAGTGATATGGGAGTGGAGGCAGAAATCATCCCCTGTTTGGGCCAGCAATGCCAATCGAGGGGTATTCCCTGTTGCCAGAAAAGTAAAGGACCCGTAGAACCTTCTGTTCAAAGGTCTTAGTGTCTCACACCCCCTTCTAGAAAATCTCTCCTCTCCAGAGGTGGGATTTGAACCAGACTTGGAACCTGTCTGATTTGAGAGCCTCGCCCTCGCATGTGCCAGGGTGTCAGGTGATATGATGTAAATTTTACGGGGTTCACATTCACGGAAAAATCGAAGGTGAAACACTGCTAAAAGTAATATTTTTTTAAAAAGAGTAAGTCACAAATACATTAAGTATTATAGTAGTATTATTAATAGTTTATAATGTATTACTTTAATATATACAGTCAGTAACAAAGGGCTGGGGGCACACAGGGTTATTTAGGGTTTTCCACAGGGTCTTATGTCGCTAACTCCCACAAAGCTCGAGGGAAAACTGTAAATATCCGGCTTCTTGATGGGAAGGCTTTTGGAATTTGTGGATTTCTTGCATCTGATTAGGATTTAGACCTGATCCTGTTGGAGGACACATGGTTTCTCCTCACACATGAGACACACTGGTGTTTTTTGGGTCCAGTGGAAATTGGAAACCCAACATGTGGCTTTTTTGTAGGACAGGGCACATCTGGAACCCGTACCTCCAGTATGATGATTTGTTCAGAACACCTGACCTGGAGGTTCTCTGCTTTGCCAGCCTGCTCGTTATTATGACTGGATGAAAATCAGACCACAGCTTGTTAGGGATTAACTCAGATCTACTTGACTTTGGATAAAAGCATCTGCTAAGCAAATAAATCGATAGAAAGTAACGACGACATCTTATTCCAAACCTCCGTGGGATTTTATGTACTGAGGGGATTTTGTAGATGACTCTGTTTCCTCAGATCTGTGCCTTTTTTTAAGGAAGCGAATTATAGCCGGGTCACGGCTGGTACAGAAATAACAGCTGGAGGAGCTTCTCCTCGGAGCCAAGCGCTGATCTGCTCTACAGACGCCGCTGAGGGACTTTTCTTCTTAATGAGTCACTGGGAGAGGAATTTGAAGAGCTTGGAGCACTCAAGTGGAAATAAAATCACTGAAGATGTTCAGCCAGAGCAAAATTAGACGTGTCCTTGTATTGTTAACATCTGTTAATGGCCGTAATTATATTTTTATGAGGTGAGAGGCGTCCAGAGAGCAACAGTGCTGACTCAGGAGAATATAACACGGGGGCAACCCTGGTCTGGTCATGTGACCAAGCCCCTTGCATCAAGCACTGAGCCTCTGGCATCTGTGGCACAACGGGATGATCCAGGGAATCCACACTATTATTATTTTTCAGTGACTTTGGCCTTATTTTTCTATAAAATCACTGTTTTTTTTTTTAGCTTTGTTTCTAAATTGTAGTTGCATTTTTATGTTTCCTGATCCTCTGTCTTTCTCCAACATTTCTGCGCATTAGTTTTGTTCAATTTAAAAGAAAAATATACATGACTTTTATTTTTTAAACTGATGAAGTGGTAGGTTGCCTGTTTTGTGTCACCAATTCAATTCTTTTGGCTCGTTTCTCTCGTGGGATCTGGCAACCCCTGGAATTAAGCGCAGCACCCTGGAAACAGCTGCCGAACACTTTTTGGGGAGACACACCCTTCTGTGATATTATTCCATGATTGTGAAGTAGAAATCCGATTTAAACATGGAGCTTTGTCGGTTTCACCTGACTAGCCGTTTTGGGTGCTCTGGTTTAGGACCAGCATGTCCGGCGAGGTGCAGAGAGCAGATGACAGCCCCAGCACGAGCGGCGGAAGCTCGGATCTCGAGCAGAGAGAGACGGCGCCTCCGGAGCAGGAGCGGGAACCGGCCCAGCCCAAGAAGAAGGAGACGAAGATCTCCAGCAAAACGGCGGCCAAACTCTCCACCAGCGCAAAGAGGTGGGAGATCTTACCTAGCAGAACTGTACCAGGTGTGCCAGCTGGGTATTTATTTGTCTGAACGTTGTTTCAGAATCCAGAAGGAGCTGGCTGAGATCACGCTGGATCCTCCTCCAAACTGTAGGTAAGAAATGTTTTTCTGGTTTGTCTTGTACACTTTGGACCGAGGACCAGAATTTGATTCATAAGGAAATTCGGGTGGTGATCTGCTTTAATAACGCGCCGTCCATAAACAAGTTCTTCAATTGTGTAAATAAATCGCGCTAATGGGATGTGGGTTTTTATGGCTCACCCGGGCCGTTATCATAAAATGAAAGTGTGAGCCGTTATTATGAGAGCTTTAATTTTCCCTTCCCTTCCTGATAATGGCGTTTCGATTAAACGGCTTATTAGGAAACTCATCAAGGGCGAGGATGGATAATTAAGGATGGCGTGAGCATTTTCTCTGACTTATAGAGGAATCTCGCTGAGAACAGACCTCAGAATTGAGATTGAGAAGTGCTGGGGCATGTTATACCCCTCCAGCTGACACCTGGCATTAGGCACGGTGCCAATGGGTTCATGTTTATCTGCTCCAGAGAGTCCACAACTTAAACAAACATCTGCCAACAGAATCAATGCAATCTGCAGCTAGAAAGATTTTGTGTACGTGGCAGAAAAATATAGGATTTGTGCTATCTGGCTTTCAGTGTGCTTCTTAGGGTGCTTCCTTTAGAGGTTGTTCAAACGATCGTGTCTGTCGTCACCGGCTCTGAACACATGGTACGAGTCCTATGGAGCCGTGTGCTCTGGGTTATTATTGGTTTAATTGTGTGTGAGGGCAGACGTGAAGTTAAACAGACCTGCTGGGTTGCCATGTCAGCATTTTCAGTGCTTTCTCTTTTGAGGATCACAGGGACCTTTTAACAGAACGTGACCAGAGGTCGTAGGACAGCACGTCGCTAACCGTATGCACTGTTGCCGAGACATAATAACAAGATTGAGTTGGGAAACACGTTCCTTTTCTCCTGTCTTTCCCGCCCCGGCATCAGCTGCAGAGCCTGCTTATTAAAATAACGATCTGCGATGCATTATGCATGAAGGGCCCACAGCGAGGGGGTCGTGCCGCTGCTGCTGGAGAGTTTAAGCGCCCGTGCTTAAAGACTCACAATTCAGGCCCATGGAAAAGGGATTACACAGATAATCGAGAAGAGCATTTATTAAAAAGACGGAATTACCCCCAGCCACCCAGGGGGACGACCCACGATCCCGTTCTGCCATCTGCGTCCTCAGAGTTCAGGCACTAATAGGATTGGCTCTCGGTCCCCAGAAAGAGCAAACATTTCCCCCCTGAAGTGCTCGCTGGAGGAAAACAGTATGATGGAAATCCAGGGCAGACGAGGACCCTGAGCCGTCACCCCCCCCAACCAAACACCCCCCCCCCCCCCAGAGGGGATATAATTGGCGGTGGGCTGTTTCACAGTCAGAGCAAGAAAGGATTGCTTCATTAACTCGCCATTCTGATAATCACCGCCGGCTTGGATGTTAATATGCCATTAGCAGAAGGGAAGTGCAGAAACCACGAGGGTTTTGCAGTCTGATAGATTACATAAGATCAAATAAGCTTGCGGTTTAATGACACGGTGTAACACGTTTTCGTCAGATTTGGCTCCGAGCAGCAGAGATGCATCGATCTCAGATTTTCTTTCCTGACACTCATCCTGATTCCAGAACTTCTGGGCAGATAACAATATGGTAACAGTGCTATTTAAAAATACATTACATAAATGTTTATACCTCTGTGTATCTAACACGAGGCTGTAACTACAGCTAAAGAACTGCAAAAAATAAAAACACAAGCACTGCTTCTGGATGACGCAACAGCAAAATGAACAGTAATTATGCCCTCTTTATGCCCTCATAATGTCCTGTGTGTGCTCTGTTTATATCCTTTTTATGCCCACATAATACCCTATGTATGCCCTCTTTATGCCCTCATAATGCCCTATGTGTGCCATGTTTATATTCTCATAATGCCCTGTGTATGCCCTATTTATATCCTCTTTATGCCCACGTAATGCCCTGTGTATGCTCTATTTATATCCTCTTTATGCCCACGTAATGCCCTGTGTATGCCCTATTTATATCCTCTTTATGCCCTCATAATGCCTTGTGTGTGCCCTGTTTATATCCTCTTTATGCCCTTGATGTTTTAGCTTTGTTTAATATCATTTTCATCCCCCATTATGCCCACATAATGCTCTGTTTAGGCCAAGTTTATATTCTTGTTATGCCATTATTATGCTATATTTATGCCCTTTTATGCCCTCTATGCCCTCGATGTGCCCTGTTTATATCTTTTTTAAAGAACATATCCCCTCTTTATGCCCTTTTCATGCCCTCTTTATATCCTCACTTTACCCTGTTTATGGCCTTTTATGCCCTCATTATGCCCTATTTATTCCTATTTTATATCCTCTTAATGCCCTTTTTGTGCCCTCTTTATATCCTCTTTATCTGCTCTTCAAGCCTTCTTTCCGTCCTCTTTATGCCCACAGTGCCGGCCCTAAAGGAGATAACATCTATGAGTGGAGATCCACCATCTTGGGTCCTCCAGGCTCCGTCTACGAAGGAGGCGTCTTTTTCCTCGACATCGCTTTTACACCTGATTATCCATTTAAACCACCCAAGGTGAGAAAATTAAAAACCTTTCACAGATTTGCTGTAGAGGTTTTACAGATTTTCCCTGTGATGTGCACTGGTGCCCAAGAACAAACAAACGGGAAGCGAAAAAAAAGGGAAAGTGATGATGTCATTCAGCAAACAAAGTTGTGCTGTGACTGTTAATAGACAACAAGCTGATAAAGCTCACAGATCTCAACTGTATGAACTGTCCATTTACTCTCTGAATCCAGAAGCTCTTATGGGCAGCAGGTTATTCTAGGTGGTACATATGTGAGGCTACTTTCTAAATCTCCCTCCATTTCAGGTCATGTTTCGTACCCGGATCTATCACTGCAACATTAACAGTCAGGGTGTGATCTGTCTGGACATCCTGAAGGACAACTGGAGTCCTGCGCTGACCATCTCCAAAGTTCTGCTGTCCATCTGCTCACTGCTCACCGACTGCAACCCAGGTACAACCTCAGAAGATCCACCTACCAATTATAAATATCATTAGGTTAATTAAACTAGAGTATAACAAGTCTATAGCAGGTCTATTTCATTTGTTTGTAATAGGATCATTTTAGGCCATATTACATGTTATCGGAGGCTATATAAGGTTTGGACTTTAATGCTGTGAGTGATAACAGGACTTGGTCCAGGAATACTGTAATAAGTAATATGTCAATAATAGGATTGTAATTGGGCCAGGACTGTAAAAGGACAGGACTAAGGCTAAAATAAGCAGAATAGGTATCTAATAGGATTATAATAATGTATTATAATAATACTAGGGCTACAATAAGAGTAGAATATTTGCTATAATAAGATTAACATTAGACTAGAACTCAAATATGACTTGAATTAGGTTAATACTTATTATAGGATTATAGTAGGACTATAGTATAGTATAAAAACTGCTGTAATAATGAGTGATTTAATCAGACTAGGGCAATAACAGGTTAATAATATGACTGTAATATGGCTATAATAGGACAGGTTTAAGGACTTATTTTCCTAGGATTACAATAGACCTGTAATGAGGATGCAGTACTAGTTTTATTTTATGGCTGTATTTGGACTAAGTTAATTGGATTAAATCTAGTTTTGGTGTTTAGTGTTTGCTTTGATAACTTTGTGGTGTGTCCCTCAGCTGACCCGCTTGTAGGAAGCATCGCCACACAGTACCTGACCAACAGATCAGAACACGATAGGATAGCCAAACAGTGGACAAAGAGATACGCCACATAAAGAGAGGTCCTTCCTCTAAGTCTCTACGAATGACCCCTCCTTCTGCCCTCCACTGTACCTGTCTACCTCTGTCCCCGGCCTCTCAGAGCACACTCACCAAGTGCAACCGATATCCAATCTCCGCTCGTCGAAACCCAGCCTGCTTTCGGTGAACAGGATTGTCCTTTTGTTCCTCGTTGACTTGAAGGCTTGGTTTTTATACGCAGAGCAGACTGAGCTTTTATTTTCTGTATGATCCTACGAGGAAATGGTGTTATTATTATTATCATTGGTGTTGACTCCATGTCTGTAAATCTTCCTTTCTAAATAGCACCTGGAACAAGACTGTAACGCAGTACCACGCTTTTGTTTTCCTAAGACTCTCTTGGGATTTGCATGTAACAGGATGGTGAGTCCGACCCACAGCACAGCTCTGCTCTGTTTGTAATGTACTTTTTTAACCAGGCTGTCCGAAGCAGCCCGTGGGAAAGGTGGCTCATGCTTCTGGATAGATGGGGAATTATTTGTATATAGCTGTGTAACATGTCGGAAGGTTGTTGTGCACTTGCTTCATGAACAAACATCTAATAAAACACTGTGGCTGAAATGCTAGGTGTGGTGCCAGATGTGATCTCTTCTTTAAGGTGTTTAAAGTTCAGAAACTTCAGTCACAAATTAAAGGAGACTTTAAAGCTCGACTCTGACTTGTTCATGACTTGAGACTTAGGGTTGAGGCTGAAGTTAAAAACTTGCAATTTTAGGTACTGATTTATTTATTTATTTATTTTTTAAATGTGATTTGTGTTTCAGTGTGCGCAAACCTGACAACATATCAGAACGCAGGAAACAAACAAAGAAGTTCAAACAATGGATTCAAGGATTATGTTGTTGATGAAATTGATATTAAAAGAGAACAGCGATATGGGACATGTGTGGATCACAAATCAGGGACATGAACACCATGACATTCACCCCTCTAAAACCCACAAAGAACAGAACGTCTTTTAGGATAAGAAAGATAAGGTTATGTTTAAGGTTTTCAGCGCTTTATAATCACTGTCTTTTGACTGATTTAAATATGGGAAATGGAGTTATCATTAATCTGTTTAATCCTACTCAGAGACCAGAGAAAGCCGGTGTGTAGCTGGAAACACAGGGCACAAGGCAGAAAGAGCCCTAGATAAAGGTGCCAATCCCTCAGGGCACATCTACTCACATTTTAGAAACACCAATTAACCTAACACATCTTTGGAAACTGTGTGAGGAAACTGGAACACCTGGAGAAAACCCATGTGGACTATGTTAACATTTTGTGAGATTTGACTCATAGCAGGGACTTTAGTTAGCTTAAATATTACCAGAGTAAATTAGGACTTGCTTGTGACTTACTCCAAATATTAACCTAAAAACAATACGTGTGCATTATATTTATTTTAATTATAATTTGAGGTTTAGTATAAACCTTAAACCGCGACAAAACTACAGTTTAAAGCATTTAAAAATTACAAAAACTCGAGCAACACCGCTAGCTTTCAAGCTTAACGGTCACCTCAGAGCCAGAGAGCCCCGAGTTTTTATACTGTGCCATCTGGCGCTAGCGATTACGCCATTGCTGTGAGACCCCGCCTCCTGCAGTGTGGAAACTGTGTCACTGGGTTAAAGTGAGCGGAGCCGAATGAAGCCGAACGGAGCCGAAGTGAAATCGGGGCGGGGAAGTGGGCGGGGCCTGGCCCAGAGCAACAAACCGCAGAGTACATTCAGTTCTTTAGTCAGTGAGTCAGTGAGTGAGTGTGATGCTCCGCGCCTTAATTTTACTGTACAGTACCAAGACCTTAGAGGAGATCTAATCTGTTTAAACACGTACAGGCTTTAACGTTTGCTTTCGGATGATTTTATGAGTCCTCACAAGTGTACAATGTGTTCTTATATATAATCACTAAAGCATCTGCTGGGATTATTCTCGAAAAATCGTTGACGGTTAAAGGAAACATGGAATCGACCAAACCAGGTAAATACAGCGATTTTTTATTTTTTATTACTGTATGAATGTATGTTAATGTAAACGCGACGTTTTGGTGATGCGGAGGCGCAAATCAATCGTGTTGACAGGGTTTGTGTGTGTGTGTTCCGTGTGTACCGTACTCCTCCGCCTCACATGGCTCAGCCCGCCTGGCCATGTGCCTGTGTATACGACCGCCTGCGCTCTCTCGTTCCTGATTGGTCGAAACGCGGCGTGACGTAGCTCATTGCATAAATAAGCCGCCGCAGCTCCATGTGAGTCAGGTGTGAGTGACCTAGATCGTCTTCCCCATGGACCACTTTCCACACCAGGCTTGCCTCCCTACTTAGGCGCGCTACATAGCTTGAATTAGCGCCTACAGTCAGCACTATGTACTTCCACACTCAAAGGGACGAGAAAACAACGTCTTTGGGGAATGGTTCGATCGCAATAGATACCCGTTTTCAACCTTTCTGGTGCCTGCGTAGTGGACTCGTGCTCGGTTTGGGATACGGCCGTGTGGGCGGATCCGGGAATCCTCAATAGCGGTGGATGGAGTAATTATGTGGTTGTGCTTATGAAGGCGGTCGTTTAAGGTTTTAAATAGCTAAACATGAATAATGTTCGTAATTTACATAGTCTTACTTTATATCGTTTTAATTTCTGGGTTGATATTGATGATTTACATATTTATATGTCCCATTACTCTCTGTTAGTTCCAATCACGTGTGTGTTCTTCCCAGCTGTGCCTTCTGGCTGGGTCGGGCATCACATTCAGGCACGATCATCTGTCCTTGAGGGAGGGGAGGGTGGTCAGGGGATCAGACTGTAATGAACTGCCATCCTGTCCAGGCTCAGCAGCAAGAGCTGTTTAGTGGAAGCAACAGTTCCTAAGGGCCTGGGGTTCGAACCCTGACCAGGAAGTTGGAATAAAACCAGATCTGTACCCTTTGTTAAAGCAGTGCTCTATGATAGGATTTGATACTTTTGGTGAAATCTTTTCCCTTCTTCTGTCCTCAGCCAGTGTGATCGCCTACATCTGCTCCTCAGGCTTTACCTCCAGCCCCAAATCCTGCTTGAGTGACAGCAGCTCCCCCTCCTCGTCTCCACCCCCTTTAGCAACACAGGTCTGCAAGATGGAAATGACCACAGGCAGCACGTTTAACGCCCCCAAACTCGCCACCTCACGAGTGCTCACCTCGGAGAGGAACGCCAGCAAGAGCAGCATCACCAGTGAGCATCACTCTCACACACATATATACACACACACACACACACTCACACTGATGGTCCTAAGCAGTGCTCCATAAACTGTGTTGTGTGTTGCAGAGCTCAGTGGTATGGTGCTGCTCTGTAAAGTGTGTGGAGACGTGGCCTCGGGTTTCCACTATGGTGTGCACGCATGTGAAGGCTGTAAGGTAACGGGGATGTTTTTTAATCAGCCGCTTTTTTGTTAGTTATGATCACACGGAATCATCTGATTGACGTTACTGCCCGGTCGCTCGCAGGGTTTCTTCCGTCGGAGCATCCAGCAGAACATTCAGTATAAGAAGTGTATGAAGTCAGAGAGCTGCACCATCGTGCGCATTAACCGGAACCGTTGCCAGCAGTGCCGATTCAAGAAGTGCCTGTCAGTGGGCATGTCCCGCGATGGTGAGTCCACAAAACGTTTGTGTGTAGAAATGGCAGTTTATGAAAGATTAGAGTGTGATCAGGGTATCATGGTAGGCTTTTAATGGTACACTTTAACCCCTGTTTCTGTCCCTCAGCTGTGAGGTTCGGTCGCATTCCGAAACGCGAGAAGCAGCGCATGCTCCTGGAGATGCAGAACGCCGTGAATGGTGCCATGAGCGGCACCCAGGTGCACCACGTCCTCTGTGACCCCAGCTTGTGCTCACCCTCCTCCACCTCCTCTCCCTCACCCCCGTATTCACCGCAGTGCCCGCAGGACTCTGAGTCGGTCGTGCCCATGGATACGTCCATGAGCTCTGCCTCGTCTTGTTCCTCAGATAGTGGGGAAGAGGACTTGACCCCACGACCAGAGGCCTTTCCTCTTTGTGGCTCAGGTGTGTAACCGCAGCGATAACGTCTAACAAAGGTGCTTTAAAGCGCTTTATTTGTCAGGCTCTTAAATTTTATTTGTCCACCAGGAGACGCCTTCCCGCAGAGCCTCACACAGAGACTGAGCTCAGAGAGAGCACAGCTCACCGGCTACCAGACTGATAACTCCACCCACTGCCACTACAGCAAACTCAATCTCAACGAGATGGGCGGAGCAAACAGAGCACACCTGGTAAGATCATTTTCCTCCTTCCAAATTAGCATTATTATATATCGTTATATCAGGATGGGGTTAGTAGTTATTTGTAGCGAATTAATGGTTTGTTACAGTGAGGTAATGGTTTGTATACTGATTACTGGTTTGTATAGTGGGTTATTAGTTTGTTATGGTGAATTAGTGGTTTGTATCGTGTGTTATTGGTTTGTTATAGCAAGTTATTAGTTTGTATAGCGAGTTAGTGGGTTGTTAAAGCAGGTTACTGGTTTGTATAGTGGGTTAGTGGTTCAAATTGCGGGTTAATGGTTTGATATAGTGAGTTATTGATTGTATGCTGGGTTAGTTGTTTGTATTGTGAGTTTGTTGTAGTGGTTAATGGTTTGTTATAGCGAGTTAGTGGGTTGTGTAGTGAGTTAATGATTCATATAGCAGGTTCATGATGTGTTATAGTGAGTTAATGATTGTATGCTGGGTTAGTGGTTTGTATAGTGAGTTATTGGTCTGGGGTTTAAATACCTTGTACTTGATATGGTTAGTAGAGATGCTGGGTTTTTTGACTGTCCTCCTTTGACTGATTATTTCTAACAGCTGTTTGTTTTCATCCTGTAGGTGTGTCCCATGAACATGTCGCCAGTCGTGGACTCGTCCAAGTCCAGCCATGAGATTTGGGAGGAGTTCTCCATGAGTTTCACTCCAGCCGTGCGAGAGGTGGTGGAGTTTGCCCGGCAGATTCCCGGCTTTTGCCAGCTGTCGCAGCACGACCAGGTCAGCCTGCTCAAGGCAGGAACATTTGAGGTACGGCGCTCGGGATCTCTCTCTCTCTCACACACTCTCTCTCACTCACACACACACACACACACACAGGCTTTTAGACTGCAGCTTTATACATTATGATCACGGTGCAGGTGCTGATGGTGCGTTTCTCGTCGCTGTTTGATGTGCGCCGGCGGACGGTGAGGTTCCTAAGCGGGTGCAGCTACAGCGTGGAGTCCCTCCGCTCCATGGGCGCCGGCGAGCTTCTGTCCTCCATGTTCGACTTCAGTGAGAAGCTTGCAGCGCTGCAGCTAAGTGCTGAGGAGACCAGCCTTTTCACCGCCGTCGTGCTCGTCTCCGCAGGTACGACCGACCCCCCGCGGCTCCGTCGTTTACCCATGTCGTTATCAGTGAGTGTGACCGATGGGGCTCCGTGTTTTTCAGACCGCACCGGGATCGAGGACGTGCGCTCGGTGGAGGCCCTGCAGGAGAGCCTTATCCGGGCCCTGAGGAGCCTCATCGACAGAAATCACTCAAACGAAGCGGCCGTCTTCACCAAGCTGCTGCTGAAGCTGCCTGAGCTGCGGTCCCTCAACAACATGCACTCAGAGGAGCTCCTGTCCTTCAAGGTCCATCCCTGAAACAGGACCCGTCTCACTCGGGACCAACCTGAGATGTACGTAGCTCTCCTGAATGTATTAACACGGCGGGCTTCGGCTGGGGTCGTTAAACCCAGGAGTCCAGAGAGGTCATATGTGGATGCTGGTTAGTTTTTAAAGTCCTTTAAAGGTGCAGTCTGGGATTTTCCCTGACATTTTGTCTGTTACCTCATGGACGGTGGTGAAATCTCTGGACCCTTGTGTGTGATCGGAGAGAGGCGTACGATTTCTCGTGCAATAGGTGCTAACGCATGGTTGTGTGTGTTTAGAAAACCGTAACTCTTCCCATCCTCGTAGGTTTGATCTATATATTTTGGAATATTCTTGTGTTGCGTGCAAACGTTTTTTCTTTTTTCTATTTAATCCTGAATGTATTACGCTTTACGCACATAGTCTTCCGTCGCGCGCTTGTATTTATGAACCGAAGCATGTCTGGCTTCGTCACTATGCATAAAGAAGCGGCGCCGTGACGTGGAGGACATCCCATAATAAGCAGTAAAGAAGTTCTGTGTGTTATACAACACTGTATATGTGTCGTTTTGTCCATGTGTTCTGTCGTGTAGATCTGTTGGATATAATCTATATAAAATAAATCAATAAATATCTATTCCAAATATGGATCTGCTTCCTGTGTGATGGGAAACTGAGGAATGTGGGACGAACCATTTAAATGGTTCAAAAGAGTTGATTCACTAACCTAAGTCATACTTTCTATAAATTAGTCCTGATTAGTGAATCAAATGAATCTAAATTGAGTTGTATTCAAACATTTATGCATTTCTATAATCCAAACCAGCAGCACAGGGTGTAAGATGGGAACCAACCCTGAACACACACACTGAGACATCAAATTAATGAAATGAGCCATTTAACCGTAGTTTTAAAGAGTCGACTAATGGATAGTGAATCAAATTAATCAAAGTTGAATTGTATTCATTCACTTATGCATTTCCATAATCCTAACTGGCAGCACCAGGCATAAGGTGATAACCAATCCTGAACACACACTGAGATATCATATTAATGAAATGAGTCATTTGACAGGTGTGCTGAGGAGTTGACTCAGGGAAGTGATTCATAGTTACTATCATTACATATGGAGGTCTGACTGGTGAATCAAACCTAACACAGAATCAGTCTAACAGGTAGTGCAAAAGAACTGAATCAACTATGTGAATTGTGACTGGAACTTCACTTGAAATAAATGAATAGTAACTTAATTTAAAGGACAGTTCAAAAGAATTGAACCTCCAAACACAAACTCATTTAGTCTTGTGTGTGTGTAAATATGATTTCTGGCTAATAATAATAATAAAGTGCACAAATCATCCTAAGATTTTAGGGTGAGGTAAAATGAGTTATATATCCAGCGAATCTCAGTCCAGCAGCTTGTTTATGAATATATTAATAAATCTGTGGAGTCGTGTCTCATTCAGAGGGGTTCTGGAGCTCGGCTGTTTCCCATCTCTGACCTGTGCGTCAGACTGCTGAGAGAGAGAGAGAGAAAGGAGTCTAAGAATCAATTTATTACGTATCAAAAGAACCATTAAAGTGAGTTAGTTCTGACACAATTAGGTCAAATCAGAAGGTCATTTCAAAGCATCAAATCACTCAGTTGAGTCATATTGCCCATCAGTGTTCTGATTCTGACTCAGAGTTGACTCAAAGTTCAAAAGAATCAAATCACGCTGACCAGACTCAAATCCGAAGTTACAGATTTTAAAAGAATCAAATCTGGTAACCGGAATCAAAGTGTGAACCATTTGATTAGTGTGAATGCTCTGACCGAGCATAGTGTGTGTGTGTGTGTGTGTGTGTGTGTGTGTGTGTGTGTGTGTGTGTGCACCTTAACGCTCATATTACATGAAAGAATCAAATAACTAAAGTAATACAGCTCTCAGCAACCAAAAGAGTCAAATGAATCAAAAAAGCATTTGATTAGCAGTTCAAAAGAGTAAATTCATGATGCAACTCTGATTACTGAGTCAAATGAATCAGATGAGTCATTTAACAGCCAGTTCAAAACAGCTGACTCACTAAGATCAGACACTAAACATCTGGGCTGTTTGGTCTAAGAATGGTTTGTTTTTCTGTACCTGGATGAAGGTGTCCTGTAATACCCGCTGTGCTCCAGAACCTCCTCTATGCTGATCTGCAATACAGTGAGTACATACAGAGTGAACCAGATCTTAATTAAAATAATAAAATAGTGAATAATAAATGTTATACATGCTGACCTGCAGCTGCTCATACGTGATGCCCTCATGAAGACCCAAATTAGCAGCTTCACCTGTTAAACACAATGGCTTGAAGCCTGACTGAGTGACGGACCACCAGGCCCTGCTCCCTGACCCCAGTTCCACCGGCTCCTGACTTCCCTGCAGAACCTATAAGACAAAAGGAGAGTAACAGCGAACGCGATGTTAAAACATTAAATACCCACGCTGAATTAAACGACGTTACCTTCTGCAGCGCCGTCTTTAGATGAGTCGGCTCGCTGCCTCGCTGGAAGAGGGATCTCTTAAATCTCTCGATGGCCCGTCGCTTGGGGCACGTCTGAGGTTCTGGTGGAAGCTGAAAGAGATTTAAAGCTGGTCAGTTCTCGGCGTGCTTTAGCGCTTCAGCAGAAACATCTGGATCCTCACCTGGGTGATAAACACGATTTTATGGAGCAGCTCGAGAAGCCTTACGTTAGGATCGTCGATCTCTCGGACCTTCCGGTGGGACACGATGATTCCTGCTGAACCTGAGAGCAGAAACAGATCTAATAACATGACCAAGAGGAGGGGCGTCAGCTAATGTACAACTGGATTTTAAAACCAGAGTAATTTTAGGATAGAAACATGAACGCATGAACCAAAGGATGAATGCATTATTGGATGGATAAATATAATGAGGAAAGGATCCATGGATGGATAGAGTTTTTTACCCGGTCGAGCTTTAGCTTTCAGAACATCAGTGCTGAAAGAGGAGGAAAAATAAGATGAAGATTTAAAACTATTCCCTAATGAACTGAGTGTTTGTAACGAGTTTTTTAAAATAATTAACCTCACCCAGATTGACTCAGCTCCTCTGGAGGCAAACTGGAGTCAGGAGGGGGAGAGTCTGCACAGATCAGCAGATTAAAAATATTACTTAATTATGGAGCGTCGCTCTGTCTGGGTTCAACACTTTGGGTTTATTGGCACCTTATGCAGAGTGAATGAAGGTTTGAAGTTTTGCTCAAGAGACTAAAGACAATATTTATATTAGTCCAGTCCTGCTGATATTAAATGTTTTCTTCTTAACTTAAGAAAAAAAAAAAAGCCATTTTTCATAATCTTTTTTCTTACGTATGAAAAATGGCTATTTTTTTCTTGACTTTTTAATTAAAACTAATTCTAAGAGTAAGTGATATTCTTGAAAACGTTCTTAAATGTGAGGTTTGGTCTCTGTCTGTGTGGAGTTTGCATGTTCTCCCTAATGTTCTCTTACATTTTAAAGACAAGCCTTTGATCAACTGGTGTCTCTAAAATGTCCTAGTGTGAGATGGACCAGTGACCCGTCTAGGGTTATGTACCCTGTGCTGCTGGTTTATGGGATTTAGCAAGTATGGAATCACTGGAGTCATGCTTATACAGACCCATTCCAGAAAATTAGAATATCATGGAAAAGTTGATTAATTTCCATAATTCCATTCAAAAAGTTAAACTCAGATTATAGATCCAGGACCCACAATTTAAACAATTTCAAGTATTTGTTTATTTTTACATAATTTGGCTTCCAGATCATAAAACAGGAAACACGAAACACAAAAACAGGATTTCAAAAAATTAGAATATTGTTGAGAAATCAGATTTTGCAGGGTATTAAGATAAGATAAGAACCAGTTTTATTGCCATGTCAATAAATGGATTCACAGACTAAGAATTTGCTTTGGCATAAAGGTGCACAGAGAGCACCAGAATGCCGTGGCAGCCATACTTGGCTCCAACTTAAGCTAGAAAAAATCCAGAGTGAAACCATCCCCAGACTATGCTCATTAATGAGTACACTTTGGGAACTATAAAACACCTCTGCACAGTTATACACAAATACACATTACAACATGAAGATCAAGACTCGCAACAGGAATAAAGTAAAAATGGGGAAAAAGAACATAAGATGTGTAGCACACTTCTGGGGGATTGTTTATGTTCCAGCTATGACCTTGTCCGAGGCCCGTGCTGATATGG
>JAVSBU010000078.1:3650570-3676863 GCA_033118015.1 Loricariichthys derbyi | reverse complement strand
CCCTGTGCATACTTACAGAAGCACGGCTGGCCCTGGATGGGCATCCCGGCGTCCTTCGAGATCTTACGCAGCTGATCCGTAAAACCCCTGAGAGCAAGAGAGAGGAAAAAAAGGCATTTTCTCTCTCAGATCGCTGAGCAACAGCTTCCCTCCAAATACTAAAAACAGTTCATTATTATTCTATTGCATCTGTTGAATTAGCGATTAATATCAGCTTACTTGAGGATCTCCTCGCGGCACTGCCTCTGGGTGGCGAAGCAGGCGATGGCCCACATCTTGATCTCCACGCCGGTGTGAAACTGCTTCCCCCGCATGTCCCAGACACCGTGACTGGGTGTGGCCACGGTGCGGTTCTGCAACGACAGCGCAGGGTTGATCTGCTGCACGCGAGACCGACCGCGCAAGAATCCACCAACACCCACAATCATTCATCATCATCATCAACAACATCATCATCATCGACACGCAACCAAAGGGAACCAAACTCCACAAAATCATCCAACATTCTTACACAGCACCGGCAAAAATACTAAAACAGGCATTTAGCTTAGAAAACTTAAAGAAAGGGGGGAAAAAAAACGCACATCAAGTCAAACCCACTACAAGCATTTTGGACAGTGAAAAAAAAAATGTCAAAACTCTAGATATTTTAGATTATTAACATTAGAGCTAAGAACTTAGAAATTAATAATTTTAATATAACATTCCTAAACCAGCAACACACTACTTTTATGAAACTACATAAGCTACACACTATTGTTATTGAGCCATGAGTTAGTTTTAAAGCTACACAATGTCAAAGCTTCAAAGACAAACACCGTCATTGTAGAGCTACATCATGTCATCACAGAGATACACCATGTCATCACACCATTATAGAGCTACACCATGTCATCATTGAGCTACACCATGTCATTACACTGTTATAGAGCTATAAAATATCATTATACCATTATAGAGCTACACTGTCATTATAGAGCTACACAGTGTCATTACACTATTATAGAGCTACATCATTAAACTGTTCTAGAGCTATACAATGTCATCATAGAGCTACATAACGTCATCAGAGCTACGTCATTACACCATTCTAGAGCGAAACAATATCATAGAGCTACGTCATTACACCGTTCTAGAGCGAAACAATATCATAGAGCTACATCATTACACCGTTCTAGAGCTAAACAATATCATAGAGCTACATAATGTCATTACACCATTATAGAGCTACACTGTCATTATAGAGTTACACAATGTCATTACACTATTATAGAGCTACATCAGTAAACTGTTCTAGAGCTATACAATATCATCATAGAGCTACATAATGTCAAAGCTACACAATGTCATCATAGAGCTACATAACGTTATCAGAGCTACGTCCTTACACCATTCTAGAGCGAAACAATATCATAGAGCTACGTCATTACACCGTTCTAGAGCTAAACAATATCATAGAGCTACATAATGTAATCCTAGAGCTACATAACGTCGTCCTAGAGCTACGTCATTACAGCGTTCTAGAGCTATAGAATGTCATCATAGAGCTACACAATGTCATCATAGAGCTATTACATTATACAGAGCTACATAATGTCAACAGAGCTACACACAGACCGAAACCACAGCAGGTTAGAGAAGGGGTTAGTTCCTCCATGGGAGGGGCCAGGCAGGCGAACAGACAAACGGACGGACGTAGAGAGAGGAGCATGATTTAAAGGAAGGGTACCAGAAAGTTCTCTGAGCTCACCCTGCCCCCGTACTGCAGCATGGGCGCAGGCAATACACGACCCGTCACGTGGGCCATCTCGTCCCGAACTCTGAACTGGAACTCCTGCACGAAGGGATCGGCCTCGTAGTTGGCGCTGCGCACCTGAGGAGAGGAACGACAGGAAGAAGAAAGATTAGGAGGAGATGAGCAAAAAGTACAGATACACAAAATAAGATAGAAATAAAGAGAATCTGAAGGCATTTATCTCTGAATGGGATGCCAGCAAGTCTTAAAAGAGCGTCTCCTCAAAACTGTTTCATTTTAAATATGCGCTGTGCTGAGCTTGGGCTCAGAAGTACAAACAAATCAGCTTATTTTTAGAGCCTCGATGCAAACGAGGCGACATTTTGTATGTCGGCGTCCATGAGATTCGTTCCACCCACGGGTTGGGAGGGTTCTCAAAGTACCCGGCGCAGTCACGATTATTTTAAGCCACTAACTAAAGTAACTCAACATGGCAGCTGCAGAGGGTTAAAAATAAATAAATAAATAAATAAATAAATAAATAAATAAATAAAATAAAATAATAAAAAATAAAAATAAAAAAAACCCAACACCACAAATCCTGTCTCATTACTACACAGTAAAAAAATTACATCACTGTGACAGAGTAGCGGATTCTCCTAAAGCATTTCTGATGTTACTGTAATTAAGCTTTAAACTGTCAAAATAAATTAACCTCTGAATGAAAGTAATTGTGCAAACAAAACCGGTCCCTTAACCAGGGAACTCCCTCTTCTCTACGCTCTCTTAAGCCTCATAACAGCTTATTCTCTGGTTTGTAATGCAGTTCCTCATCAGCAGAGGGCGCTCACCAGCCTGCTGATCTCCTCCTGCCTGTCCGGGGCAGACCGAGCCGTGGCTTTGATCATGGTGGACGTCTGATTATCTGTCAGCTTCTTGATGCACCTCTGCCCAGCTACGATGTTACACACCTGGAACAAAAAAAAAATACAACAGACTTTTTTATTATTATTATTATTATAGGAGTAACAGATGTTCTCCTTCACTGAGGGCGTGGTCTCACCTCCAGAGGCAGGTAGGTGTGCTTCTGTTCCTGGCCCACCTGCAGGCAGGGCAGATGTGGGTACTTCAGCTGCAGGCTGTACTTCTCTCTGAAGTACTGTGCCACCGTCCGCTCCACGGTCTGTCCGTTCTCCAGCTGCAGAGGAAACCTGGTGAGACAGCAGAGATGTGTTTCCGAAGACAGTCACAACTCCGTTATCTGGTTATCTGTCTTTTTTTTATATATATAAATGTTTTTCCCCCCTCCCCTCTATTGAGACTCATCTCCGGAACACTGTGGCTCTCGGCGAATAGAAGAAAGGCCAGGACTATTAAATCCGTGTTAAATCCCGTCCCCACAATCTCACCCGACCCATCCTGGGCCTCCGGTCCAAACCACAGAGCGTCTGACTCACGTTTGATGGCTGGCAGGCCTTCGGGTCACGTTACACACTCGGTACTTCCTCCGCATGGTTCCACAGTGCGTCACCTCCACCTTGAGACCTAAACACACACCGACACGTTACACACACGCATGCACGTAATTAAAACTCGTCTGCAAATCGCTAGCAGTCTAACACATTTAATTGCTACGCTTGCTTAAATGGAGCGACCCATGACTCAGATCGAACCGTATTCCTCTCTGTTCTTAAATCAGAGCTTCTAGTTTATTGCACCAGATTCTGAGTGTTCACAGGAGGAATTTGGTTATGAGTCATCGCCGGAAGACAAAGTTCAGCTGACAAGGCGATGATGCACAGTTTGTTCAGAGACGAGGTTAGTGAGCCCCGTTCAGTACTGCACACCTCCCAAAGGGCTCACCTTTGATTTCTTTGGTGAACTTGACTCGGTGAGAATCGGTGAGGGGCCGCGGCTGCTCGTCGATGTTGTGGATGTCCAGGACCTCACACATGAACTGGATGACTGGTTGTGCTTTGTAGAAGGCCGTGGCCGACACTAAGGGAGAAAAGAACGGATTAATGAATCAAGACCAAGACTTTTAATGGCTGGATAAGGGAAAAATGGAAAAAGCTTCATTAGTTTAGTGTCACTTTACATTCATTCATATATATTTTGTAAAATAGAACACTAAATAATATAGCTTAAAATGATTATTAATTAATCCACATTATAGGCAAATTTAAGGCAACTTAAAGCAAATGATTCTGTTTCACTTTTTCTGTTAAACTTAATCAGAAGTCAAATAAATTAATCCAACATCCATTCTAATTATAAAAATGTGAAAAAAATCCAGATTGTGTGACCATCTCATTTGATAAAGAGTTAAATCAGTGTCTATCGCCTGCCTGTTTAAGAGCATTGGAGGTGAATTGCAGATATTTAAATACATCATGCATCCTGTTTTTTTTTTGTTTTGTTTTTTGTTTTTCAGCTGTACAAATGATAACCTCCCACTAAAACACATCAAAGCAATCTGACTGGCCTTTGCTCTGCACATCATTTTCGCTCCTGTGATTCTTTGTACAGGATCGTGCACGTCCGTACTCAGGAGTGAATGAGTCACGGTGGAAAAACAAAACTGCTTTAATGCAACGCTGAATTGTTTCCTATGTCACGGTTCTCCTCAAGCTTTCAGTTAAAACATGGCAGAACAATTTGCAGTCAAATCACATCGCCTGATAGATTTCTATCAGAGTACATCTCGCTATTTTATGACTAATAAAAAACTAAGAAAAGTCACCGAGTTTCTCTTGAAATCATGCTTTAAGGAACAAAAGCATCAGTTCTGGGGACAGTGAGTCACCGAGCCTACTTAGATGTGAGCGGTTAGCACACGGACGAACCTTCTGCCTCAATTATAATCCTAAATCTCTGTAAAGGTAGCAAACTGGGTCTTAAAGAGCCCGTTTATTTGGAAACCATACCAAACTAAACTATATGCACCAAAAAGACCAACAGGAAATAAAGGAATCAGACAGATTGATTCATTCTAATAGCAACAGTGCAACGAATTTGACTCATCTTCATTAATTTAGGTACAGTCATGGACTGACCTCCTGACTTTAAAAACCACAAACTGGAGCCGCCGTCTAAACTGTAGCATCTACTGAGTCTCCAGTTTGAAATAATTAAGGAGACCTACAGTAATGTATTTTATAGATTGTAATTATTTAAATCATCCCATGCTGCCTATAGAGCACTAAATAAGGAGGAAAGTGTCACTTCAGATTCAGACCTAATATTAGTTTTATCTTTTGTGTAAGCAGGAGCTCAGTTCAGAAGTCTCAAAGCTCAGCTCCACCAAGCCCTGGCACAAATTCCTGGTAGCAACCCACAAAGGAATTTCAAACGCACACCGAGCCAAAACTGATTATTTATAAAAAAAAAAAAAAAATTTTTATTTCAAAATCATGATTAACCAGTCTGATGACTTTAACCCCCCCAAGTTTTTCTCATTTCCATGCCTGTGCACGTCTGCATTGCTTAGACAGGAGTGTGTTAGGGTTAATGGACCTCAAAGGCTTTCCTCTCTGAGGAAACAGGGACTGCTCTCACGCCTCAGACAGGCAGCGGCGGGAACTCAAAGAGCCTGGCTTTCGCGCCGTTTGAGTCGCCATTGTGAGAATGACAATGAGGACGAAAAGGGAGACGCTGCTCAGACGGCCGACCTTTCCCAGGACAAAAAGGATTCAGCGGCTTTTTGAAAGTTAATCCAGTCACATTTACGACTGAGGGGGTATAAACGAGTGCCTAACGAGCCTCTCATCTCCATGGTAACAAACCCGGCCCAAACCCTCTGTCCGCGTGGAGGAGAAACCTTACCGTCGATGTTGAGCATCATTTTCCACATGGCGGGTCGGACCGACTGGTGAAAGCCGAACCAGACCTCCCTCCCTCCTCCCAGTGGGTGGTCGTAGTCCTCTGGGGCGGAAAAGAAGGAGCGGCCAACCGGAGTGTACCTGAAAGAGCAGTACAGGATTCTGGAGTTAAAAAGTGTAGTTACATTTCTTTGGTAGCTTTCTCCATCATTACAACTAAGGAAACCTGTGAAGAACTTAGTGTGGGCGAGCACTGGGAATGGAAAAGGCTTCGGGGTAATTAGATCCCCTCCTGCTGGGAATCTCTGAGCAAAAAGTCCTAAAATTTACTTCTGTTTGAGTTTCGTTCTTTATCATCAGCCCAGCAAAATACAAAATAATCTAAATAACCACGCTGTTTGTGACCATTTAACCCATTACGAATGGGGCTGTTTTTCACCTTTCGAGTTACGAGATCAGAAATGCTCCCTTAATAAAAGTTATAGGAAACAGTAAAAAGCCTTCACTACATTCCACAAATTTACTAAGTGATATTTAGGACAGTTCTTCCTAGGTTCTGCTCATTACTATGTGACAGTAGCTGCTCAGCACGAACCGTTTCTTAAAAGAGATGGAATCTTCCTCATCATGGATGCATTTGATGAAGTACTTGATGATCCCAAAAAAAAAAAACCAACCCCACAGGCTCTTTGGCTGTGTCCTACGAAAGGGAGAAATCTGAGTGAACTAAAAGCGATGAGATTTGGGGCACTGGGGGGTGTGGGAGGTGCTCTCTGAAAAGAATATTTAAAACACATGACTCCTTGCCCTGCTCCGATTACCGAGCTTTGAAGTGAGGTGAAACAGAGGGCCGAGCGTTCCCCCCGGATGGGGCACGACAGCACAAGCAGCTTGTTCGGCTTAAAACAGTCACGATCCACACGTTCCACCACTCCACAGGGAGGACAAACTGTCCATGGTGTTTTCACTGATTGACACGTGACTGAGATTCTCATCGATCTTGTTTAGAGATGTGACCAGAACATTGTGCATGTGTCGTTTTCGATTTACTTAAATAATTTACTTAAATTACTTTAAAATAATTTACTTAAATCCCATCTAAAGCAAGCTTTGTTCATCTTTAGATTTTTCATTTGGGCCGGACTATGAGGAGCAAACGACAAGGTCCTCTCAGAGACAAACACCCAAACACTGCCGGGATAACTTCCTCAGCAACATGGACACATGCCCTCTAAGGTCTTTAACGGGAAAGCTCCTAAGGAAATCTCAGAGCCCTAACAGCTATGAGTCAACGAAAGCAGACGGGTTTGAGGAGCACTTTTGTTTTGTTTACTTAGACACTTACATGACTCATTAGGGGAAAGAAAAAATCTAAAGTCGAAGTTCTGCACAAAGCAGCTTCAGGTGGTTTAAGTCGTCCTTCATGTCCCTGAAACAGTGGAGCGCTGAGCTGCCTCTGATAAGAGCGACCTTGAAGGCCTGGACATAGTAGAGACGTTATCATTCAGAATGAGCGTGGGAATGTCGCAGGTGTCCAAACACTCGCAAACGGCAACGAACGAGGAGTCTAGAGGAGAAAGAACTTCTCCGTGCAGTGTAAAAAATGGCAGAACTCGTTTCCACACTACTCAGCATTTCACGGCTTTCTTCGCTTACATGAATGAGCTCAGGCTCCTCCCACAAACGAGTCGGACTCACTCTGACCTCCTCTTAGCCTTTATCCACTCTCATTTACAGGATACGGCCAAATCACGGATTAACTATTTCAGATGGGTAAAATCTTATTTCACTTTAGGGCACTAATTTGCTTTGCCCCTGCCGAAATGCATTTATGTATTTAAAGTAAGAGTACTGTGCAAAAGTCTTAGGCCACCCTTCGATTTGTTGTCTTAGTAATGGTACAAGGACCATGGATAACAACGCTTCAAACATGGATTCATCTCTCCATAATCCACCAATCTTTCATTCCTATCTCAGAGTTTTTAGCCCTGTTACCCTTCCAAAAGTGGTTTAACGGGTGCTACCAATTTCTGATCGAGCTTCCATGGTGGTCTCTGGCAGGATGGCAAGTTTCAGTATTAGGAAGCCACTTTTCACAAGAAGGAAGAAGATAATCAATAACATGTTACATACAGTGATTATACCATAGCTAAAACAACAAATCTAATGGTGGCCTAAGACTTTTCGTTTCACCAAGCCTTTAATGCCCCTGCATTTAAAGGGAAGTTGGTGGAGAGGGGGGAGAGAGAAAAAAAAAAAAAAAAAAGGAGGGTAAAAAAAACACTAAAGAACAAATGCGCCGTCCGATTCTCTCCATCAGGTCCTCATCCAGAGTAAAAATGCGCGGTTAAACACCAGCGTGTGCGCGGCCCAGACATGCAGCAATACTACCAAAGTGTCACAAAAATCACAGAGACGGAACGAAACGAAATAAAGCCAGCTGTGTCAAATTCCAGGGTGAATCAAAAGTGACGAGAAGCAGCCGACGTAACGGGTTAGTCAGAGCGAGACGGGTCACGTACTTCATGGAAGGCAGGTGTCTGAGCACCACGTCCACGGCGTGCACCGGGTTGGTGCTGATGGGTTTGTCCAGCTCCAGCGGCTCGGGCATACTGCGGCCCGTCAGCACCTCGTGCAGCAGGTGCCAGCTGACCAAAGAGACGAACTTGATGGTGACTTTAAAAGGTCTGTCTTTGCCGCCCTCCCCCGGCAGCGTCACGTCCAGGTCCACCTGTGGAAAGATGGCACATTTCAACAAACCAGCTCTGAGCTGCAGGGATTCAAAATGCAAACGTTCCACTCCGAGGCCGGATGTAGGCTCGGGGTACTGCCCTTACCCCTGCGGGTGCCACAGGCAGGGGGTTTGCCGTATAGAGGCTCCTCTTTCCATCATAGACTGGCCGACGGTCCCCAAAGATGGTCACCTTAAAGTGCTGCACCATGGAGTCCACCACCTCCCTATAAACACACACACACACACACACACACACACACACACACACACACACACACACACACACACACACACACACACACAGTCAGGAGAACTCCATGTACCTGTACAAATCCAGACATGCTGCCAGGTGCTGGAGATAAGGGTATAACTGCAGATGGCACGAACCTGTTGACTCTGCGTGGGCACTTCTCGGGTTTAATGTCCACCTCATAGAGGTAGACATCCATCTTGGGGATCTCCACCTGGAAGCAGTTGGCCAGCAGCTTGATGGGCTTCCCCATGGTGCCATAGCCAGGCCTCCGGGGCATGGAGAACAGGGACTGAGCCCCAACGACTCCTGCAGAGTCAAGGAAAGAAAGACAGACAGACAGAAAAAGACAGACAAAGACAGACAGAAAGAATGAAAGAAAAAGGAGAAAAAGTAAAGAAAAAAGAGGAACAAGGAAAAAAGGAAAGAATGAAAAATTAGATAAAGGGGGGGGGGGAAGGAATGAGGGAAGGGAAAAAAGAGAAAGGAAGGAAAAAAGAAAGAAGCCAGGAAAGAAAGGAAAATGAAAAAATTAAGAAAAAACATGAAAAAATTAAGAAAGAACAAAAGAAAAAGGAGAATGGGAAGGAAAGGAAATGTGGAAGGAGAGAAAAAGAAAGAATAAAAAAGACAGAAAGAAGAACAAGGAAAGAAAGAAAAAAGAGAAAAGGAGGACAGTAAAAAATAAGAGAATGAAGAGCAAAAAAGACAAGAATACGAAGGAAAAAGGATGAAAAAGAAAGAAAATAAACATGAAATTAGAGTTAAATTCACCGTCAGATCTGATTTTAGTATTTCTATGCTTTTTTTTAATTAACCTAGGATACATGGAGATGATTATTTACTTTCTGGCACGTTCACATTATTTAAGAGCATCTTTTTTTTTTGTTTTACTAGACAAAAAGCCCCCTTATTTCTCTTTGTGGATTTTTATTGGGAGAGAATTGATTTTGGTTCCTGTGATCAGTTACTCTTACAAATCAACATGAAAAACAATCGTGTTAAAATCGTGGATTGTGATTCAGCTGATTGTGATTTGCTGTTAAGAGATAAACGAACCAACAGCCGTGCATTAATTACACAATGGATGATTTATTCCTGTAACAGCTAACGGTTAAACTGTTATGTAATCAATCACACCATTAAACATTCAGCACTCTGAGCGATCTTAAGCTGCAGTTCTTGAGCGAGCCAGCTGCTGTCCTGAGGCCGAACCACCCCATGGAACAAACGGCAGCCTTTCCTCTTCACAAGAGCTGCTGCGTGTGGAAAAAAGAGAGACAGAAGAGCGGCTGGCTGCGAGGGCAGAGAACGAACAGGAAGATGCAAAGCGAGCCACGTTCAGAGCGCCAGCCACGTGCGTGACAGAGCAAACGATGAGTCACATGACCCTGCCCACGCAGAGTACGCCTCATTGGTGGCTTCACTCGCGTCGCCTGTTCAGAAGAGATTTAAATAACAACAACGATTCATGTCCAAAACCACGAGTCAGCCCACGGATTCCCTGCACAAGGGACCGGGACGGCTCGTGGTATTCCAGCTGTTAAGTCGTAACGGTTTGGAGATGAAGTTCAGAAAGCCTTCAGTCCCACCTGACTCATGTATGATGTTCTCGTAAACACAAACATCCCCCAAATTGTTCTGGTAAAGCAGGCGATGGTTTAGAAAAAGTTAACCGGACCCGAAAACAGTACGGGGCAAAGTGAAAGTCAGGCTGCTGAAGTGATTCATTCTGATTGACTCATAACAGTTCGAACAGAGGCCTGATTTTGGGTTTGCAGTCAAATCCAAAATAACAGACTGACTCAGAGTGAGTGACTGCAGCGTTAATGAACATATCTGATCTGTACCATATTATTATAATCACTTTTCAGCAGGTTTGGTTGAAATATTTATATTTAATTTAGGGACATCAAGTCCTAGTTTTTAATCCTCTACCATGAGGGACCATCTTGGGACTCTCTCATCCCTAAAGAATTAAAACCAAGCTCTTCTTTCAGCGGCTTTAACACTGCGTACTTTCCCTGAATCCCCCGATTTATCCAATAATTACTCAATAATTCCACAGAAGACAGTGTTCAGATGAGGACGGTTCTTCTCTCTCCATTAATTCATATCAATTTAATCATTCACAGTCTAAAACCATGATAATTTACCGGATAAAGCTCCAAGTTAGAGTCCAGGTTTCTCACTAAAACTTTTAGACCCAAATTTGCCAGGGTGGATTCCCCAAAAGCAAGGTAGTACAACAACCATCTTTAAACAGCAGAGAAAGGACGACATTAAACGCCACGCTTACGGGAAATCCTGAATCTGAACGGTTTTCCATTTCAGTCACATGACAAAGAGATTCCGATAAATGCTGAGACTGTCCTTTGTTAACTAAAACAAACAAAACATCATAAAATGAATGGTGCTGGACCGTGGACCAGAAGGTACAGGGTTCGAACCCCACCTCTGCCACTGCTGGGTCCTCGAATCCAATTCTGAGAACGGAACACCACGTCACCAGTCTCCTTATACCTGCAGCACGAGTTCCTGAAAATCGCTGCGTTGTATAATCAATAAATTTGTAAAGCGTACAAGACGGCTGTGCACCAGCGTGCCAAAAACAACTCCAAAGAAAACAACTACCACCACAGAGCCTCTTATTGAGGACATAAGCGTGTTCAGGTCCAGAACTCCGTGTGAGCGCCGGCCAGCGGGAGACAAACATGCTCTGGCACGGTACAAAGCAACTGGGCACAGCGTGTCTGTTGATAGATCAGCTGGATAAGGGCGCCTACTTACATCGTATATATTTAATTTAATATTTGAAGCTTCCCTTCAACTTCGTCTATCAAAACCAGAACTGAACCGAAGGTCTGCAACATTATCAGAAAAACAAGACTTGATCAGGTCGGTGTGATCGGGAACTCCTGCAGGTTAACGCCCCTGTTTGAGTTTTATCTCACAGCTATATAAAAGATCACATCGGGTACAAACGCACTGCGTCTCCAACATCGAACTCGCCGAGGAGAATGGGAGGCAAACTGAGGGTGAGAAGCAAAACGGAGGGGGGAAAAAAAGGAGGCGGAGGAGGTTGTTTCATATCTTTCATCTTCCGCTCAGTCGACCACACACGAGTCATCAGATGAACTCTCAGGAGCACAGTCGCGTCCTCTTTCACTCTTGCACAGAGCCAGCTTTCACCTCCCGTCTCAGGGCACAGCTCGTACTCCTACGTACTCCCACTCACTACCGCAGGAACATCATTCCACGCACGGCGGAGGGAGGATTTGCGTCAATAGCTCCCACGGTACCACCGCCCCGAAAGGCGACCACGTAGAGACAGGGAGGAAAGCGAGGGACGACGATCTGATCGGATCTGAAATCTCACAGCCTGTTTCCAGACCTGTAATTTCGACTGAATCACCGATACACAACGATCAGCAACAAACCCACAGACAGGGAAGAGAAAAAGGTTGAGTGTGATGCACTGGGTAATGTTCTACTGGGAAACCTTGGATCCTGGCAACATTTTCCAGATGTCTAACACGAGTGCAGACCTTTATACTGACGTATTAGGCCTATATAACATATAAACTTTCTTAATGCAACTGAGTCACTATGGGTCCTAAGACATAGGGATTAGACGTGTATTCTTGAATATGTTTTCAAACGAAGACCTTTACGTCCCTGCCATTGAAAGCAGTGACTAGAAACGGAGGTTTAAAATTGTAAACAAAATGTTCTATTATGGCTTGTCTTGTCTTCCTTTTTAAATTTCTGAAGAATTTACAAGCGTACACTTCTTGCATTAAAACTTAAACAATCCTAAATTTGCTGCAATTCAAATAAATTAAGAGTAATAAATAATATTACTGCTAGAATATTTTAAATAAAGTGCTGCCTGAAAAACAAACAAACAAATATAAAATACACACCCTCTGGTGTTCAAAAAGTTTAGGTGCATCAGACGGTGTAATAAAACCGAACATGAAGATAATTTCACAATGCAAACTAACAACGCTGGAGAGAGAGAGAATGGTGAAATACGATCTCGCTATAGGAGTACCATACACCAAATTTAAGTTTTATTAGTTTTGTCTAGTTGTTTCCATATTTTTGTGCATATATAATATTTAATTAACGAAAACATGCAACACAAGATGATATGAACAATAAACAGGATATGAGAGTCAGGAAAAAGAAGCGTACGCAATATTTTTAAAACTAACGGCAAAAAGGCGAGCGAGTCAGCAAGTGTGAAGATCTGCGAGGGTCATTTACAACTGACTACAAAGATAAAACTACACAGGCCTGTTTAAAACAACGTCACACAGGCCTGCTGAGCACACGCTTCTGAGCAGTTTCCTTGCTGCTGTACAAATTCGGCTCTTTTCTCCACGTCTGAATGCTGTACTTGTAGGGTTGTGAGAACGAAGGGGCACAACGGCGTCAGTCACAGCACGGAGTCCATACTGCCCAGCGCTGGGAATTGGGAAGTGTGTGTGTGTGTGTGTGTGTGTGCACGCACGCGGGAGCAAGAGTGTGTGTGTCTGTTCTGAAAGAAAAGCTGTCAAAGCCACTCAGCTCGTGGCTAGGATACCAAACAACAGCCTCTTTACAACAGCTCGGGTTTGAGAGAGGCGACGCTGTAACGTCCAAATCACTGATGGATTTCTGCTCGTTATCGACCGGCGTTCAAGCTCTGCCCCAATTAAAGCATTCTCCAAGCCTTTCTGAGAAATGTGCCACTTTTACAACGGAGAACAAACTGTGCCGGCTGGAAAAGAGCACATCAGTGGGTTAAGGGACCGAACTTCTGCCCTGACATTAAAGCGCCAATGAAACTCACTGCTCTGCTGTTATTCTTTACTAGAAAGGACAGAAACACAGAGCATCATGTGTACCACCTTCCAGGAGAGGACTTTCACATTAGCTTAAAGACTGGCAAGAAGGCAAAACCTGAAGCTAAACACGCAGGAAAACAGCTGCAGTCAAACCTGCATAAAAAGTGTAGAACTGAGGAATGTAGCAAAAACATCATGTTGCAAGCTTTCAGGATGGAAACACGATATTTATACACAGCAGCCAAACTAATTTATCCAAAAAATGAAACTACAGCATAAAACAACATACACATGGTTTATTAAATCAACTCTAACAAAGTGCATTTCAACCAAATGTTAGCTTCAGAATGTACGGAGACCGTGCTCTGTGTCCATGAATAACAGCGTAATAATAATAATAAAAAACTGTAGTTCTCAAGTCCAGTTAGACCATAAACCATCAGTTGAATCGTCTCTCTGCGTTTTGTACCATCATAAAGCACTGATAACATAAACAACAAGTAGAAGCTAAAAAGTCATTTTACTCAGCGTTCTAAGAACTACAATCGACAGAGGGTTCTAAGAAGTATAAAAAGGTTCCTCTGATGCAAAAGCTTCCAATAGTCTTTCTACGTTTTTTTTACGACAGGTAATATACGCTGTTATATAAATATTTACAACTAGTAAAAGAGGATTTTTTTTTTTTTTTTTTTTTTTTTAAACATAAGTCCTCGTATTGTTGGTTATTGGATCTCAGGCTGATAAAACATCCTGTAATCTTCTTTTCTTGTTTTATGTTGTCATAATAACAGGATTACAGTTATAGTTCTCATAGTTTGCCATTTTTTCACGGGTCATCAGGGGTCGTAATTATTTATTCAAGTCCATAATGACCTGGGATTAATCATCTGTGCACCCTGATTTTGTGGGTGTTCTTTAGTGTGCACCAAATCGAGGTGGCTGAACAGCTTTCTGTCAGACATGTCAATCTTCATATTGAACTTCATATTTCACTTTTTTTTTGCTATTTTCTGCTATTTGCACTGTGTACAATCTAACCCTGGGGCTGCATTACAGAGACTCTGAAATCAAACCTGTGAGTAACAAATTCCTAACTTCATTATCTTAACTTAAATTACCTTTATATTAAATCATGGTGCAAAAATCCGCTCAGGATAAACTGAGGGTCTGAGCCAGCTTTTGGCACGTCGGACAGCAGAGTGCCTGCCTGAGCGTGGCCTTATGAATGAGCTCCATTCTGGCTCTGGATTTCTCCCTGACAAGGTGAGGCTGTGTTTTGGAAGGGATCGTGATACTGCTGCTAGAGAAATGCAGACATTGATAAACAGAAAGAGAGAAAGAAAACAGGACTGGAATCGAAGCGAAAAGCTTAAATCATTACAAAATAAAAACCTGGATCTTAATCTCCTGAGCACAGATCATAAGTGAACCAGAAGCCCCTTTCTCACCACACACACCCCTCACCAGGCCGACCGCCGTCTCCAGGAGGCCCTCGGTGCCATTATTGTACCAGTAATACCATGAGCAGTACTGGATTATTGACCAACGACCAGAAGGTCGCTCACAAACTCTGCTAAATCTACTGCTGGGCCCATGAGAAAAGTCCTTTAAACTTAAGTTTCTTGGATGAGGCAGCTGCCAAATTTTACAAAAGACAGACACAGTAAGACCTAAAATAAATCGGGCAACACTCCATTCAGAGGCTCCAAAAATGTTCTCCCTGTGTCCTGGCTAACCAAGTGCACCCCTAGACGGTAACTTTCCTAACGGCAGTGGCCACTTGAATTGACGAGGAGTTCGAAATGTTGCCCTGGCCTCCAAATTCCCCAGATCTCAACTTGATCTGCACAAACAAATCTAATTCCTGGACGTCTTCCTTCAGTTTAACACAGATCAATCAGGACTGGTACCTTGGTCAGGTGCTCTAAGAGTTTGGCAGCAACCTAACGAGCTCGTTATGACATTAAATGCGTTTTCTAATTAGAGAGAGACAGAATTATGTGACTACAGCACCAGACGTATGGAACAAGGGTTTTTAAGGATGTTTTTCTCGTCACTGTTTGGGTGTGGCCACTTATGGATCCAACCTCTGCTTTCAGTAATGAAAAATGGACGAGCGAATTAGTTTATCTGGATAATATATAAATAGGAACGAATAATAAAGGCAATTTCTCCAAAAGGAGGAAAAAAACCCCACACGCTCCTCTTACAATAAATGAGCAGTCAAGAAAGACAAAATAACAGCAACCGAGACCGAAAGAGAGAAACAGAGGAGTCCAAAACGTGTCAGATAACATGAAAAAGAGAGGAAAGCGACAACGCAAAATAAGAGCCGAGGGGGAAGGGCTGCAAATCGACAAAATTTGTTTGCTGCTGCACCAACGTTCTAACGTCTCCCTCACACACACACACACACACACACACACACACACACACACACACACACACACACACAACTTTAGAGGCCAGCCGTTTGCTCGTGCAGGAAAAGCGTTAAAACCCCTGAGGCACCTGGAGCGTCCTGGTGCATTAACACACAGTGGGGACGTCCCTCCTTCCCTCACACACTTACAGGAAACACCTGGCACCAGGCGCATTACCCAGACCGACCCAAACGGCCACGAATCACCACGTTAATTCACCAAGGTTGAATCTGTGATTGATTCATTCAGAAGTCTCCTTTGACAGCGTTCTCGCTGAAGGACGAGCGAGTTTACAGTGGGCGGAGCTCCATTAGAAGTATATATTTAAATATAAAGTAATAAAACCCCTTTGATCAGCTGATCATGTTTAATCTGCACACTTTTAAAACCTCCAACTGCAGATTTGGAAATCTGAGAGAAACAGGAAGATGAAAAGAGAAAAGCACCAACACGACCGATAAGAGTTAAAACGAATCAACAGGTTCCTGTACAAGAGGATATTACCCAACGACCCCATGCACATTAAATCCGGTTCAGACAGGGCCACTGGTACAAAAACCAACGTTCTCTCTTTCTGTAATTGCTTGAAGCTAAACGTCACCCACACGGACATCTGCTTTCTCTAAAATGGCAAAAGTAATAACTGCAAGATAACGCTGTGTCCGAAACAGATTGCTACCCCCTCATTAGTATCACTGCTCCATCATTATTAGACTACTTAGTTTACCAGGCAGCATGTAAAACACAATGAAATCGAACACATCTGGCCTCAGACTAAACCACGAGTGGCTAAGCCGTGTTCTGGAGCGATGATTGTGGAAAATGCATCAAGAAACAGAAGGCTATGCCACTCGGGAACGCTTTAGGGGTGTTCTAACCCAGAACTATAGTGGTGCAACATTTATGGTTCTCGACCCTTGGTTCTCAGTCCTAGCTCTGCCAAGTTCGTACAGCCGCTGGATTAAGGTGTCTACTTGAAAGAAAAGCCCCTTTGGTAAAACAGCGATCAGGAAAATAGACACCTTCCACTTCCACTTCCTCCCATCCAACACACAGAGTCACTCAGAGCTTTCTTAACTCTTCCAAACTGAAGGTAAATCTCTCTGACAAAACCTACAAGCTATGTTTATAGTCTATAACAAACAAAAGCCCTAAATGAATGGGACGGCTGGTCTCCTCATCTCGAAACCCACATGCATTTCACGATTGCTAGTCATGATGAGAAATCAGTAGCATGTGGGACATTCTTTTAATCTGTGGGCTTGCCGTGACAACGATGTCAAACATAAAAGGTAAAGGTCAGATTTAATATCAAATCCACCCACCACCGTGATGCAGAGGTTCATACGCAGGCTAAAGAATGAAACCATTACGCCACTTCCTGACCCGACTTCCACACGCCGCCGACAGCATGGGACACTTTTTAAAAGAACCAAAAATCGACTTCTCACTTAACATTTAAGCGCATAAAGAGGATGAAAACATGAAGAATGACATCAGGCATCCATCCTGGGTGGTAGAAGCCTTCTTTTGGAATCCCCCCCTTCCCCCACCTTCTTTCTGTTAATTTCTGTTAAAATTAGTCATATCACCTTTCCAGAGGGGGTTTTTCCAGCATCTGCCAGTTAAGACTCACCTGGTCCTTAACTGCCCCGTGAGCCATAAACACGCAATTCATAAAACGTTTGAGATGTGAAGCCCACTAAAACCTCCTGCCACACCTGGGATATTCAGAAACCCAACACGGATCTCAAACAAACCTCAGAACAGCCACAAGAGAGCAAAAACACAGATCGGCCAACTTTAAACTTCATAAACAAGCCGAACCAATTTCATCATCCACAAAATGTCAGACGCGTTTGTTTTTAAATTACGCATCACTCCTGAAAACTTAAAGCCAGGCTTTAAACTTGCTGTGCTATACAATTACAACCAATCACCAGAGTAACCATGAGTCAGAAATGTCTTATCTACTTATTCTCAATATCTATGAAAAAGCTGCTGAGTTTGGGGCCGCACCACAAACGTCGCCTGTGGTTTTCTTTAAAATGTGAAACCGGCTGCTTAAAACGAACAATACAAAAGCCGATCATGATGCCTGTACCTCATAACGTCACAATTTCAGGGACGTACCCATGAGGACGCCCGTTGGTGTTTGGGTGGCAGTTAAACATTAGGGGAATTTTAGGCACGACTGACTAAGTGACAAAACGGCCTTGAATGCTCAGGTTCAACCCCAGATTAAGGCAGTTTGGAAAGTTTATGGAAAAACACCAGCCACTGACAGGGGGGTGCCTGGGCACCTAATACCAGCTCCAATCTCAGATAGATGAGGATAGAAGGAGAATAGCCCCAGAGATCCCCTGAGTGGACTTCTAATGCCCGTCTATTCTTTTTTTTTCTCTCAACAGCCAAAGAGCACGTTAGGTCAATTAGTGTTTGCAATTATGTAAATGTGCCCTGTGACATAATGGCAGCCCATCTATGGTTGCTTCCTAATTTGCACTCTGTGCTGCTGGCTAGTTCTCCCTATGACTCTCACATGGATTAAGCAGGAATGGAAGTGAATAAATTAATGTTTACAATAGAATTCTGACCTCAAATGTGGGACGACTACCTTCTGCCAATTGTGCCTCATTTTCTCAAAATAAAGTTCCAAAACTAATAGATTTTAATTTTAAAGGCCGTTAATAAACACTGGGGTTAATAAAAACTCAGCCTTTCAGATCTGCTCATTTTTTCCATTAAAAGACAAGCTGATGCTCTTTAATACTTTTTTTTTTTTTTTACAGTTGCGGTGGCATTTCACTTGCCCACCACTACAGTGACTCAGGATTGAGTCCCACCTATGCCTTCTGAGAGTGTCGGGCATCTCACAGACACACAGCTGGCTGAGGGAGGGTATGCTGGAAAGAGGAGCTCTGCAGCAGCAATGACTTATGAGCACCAATCCTGAGGCACACCAGAGTAAAAAAATCATCAACATTACCATCCAAACATCTTATAACACTCTTTAAAACACCACAATCATTTTGGCCCCTCTTTTAACCCCTTTTGTACAGACCAGGGAGGGTCACCGTAGCCCATCCTGGAATTCGCCACACGCCCTAGATGGGACTTGAGGACAGGCAGGAAGGCAATGCTGCATACTTAAAATTACAGCACAACTACCCTTCTAAAGTCACTAGTGCTGCGGTTTAAGCCTCCATGGGTGCAGCTTCCAACCATAAAACTGATCTGTTCACAAATTCTCAAAGTCCAACCTTTCCGCTTGCAACCATGGAAAATAAACACAGCCCAATGATCCACTTTAAAGCCTGCATGGGTCCAGTACTGGCCCTGACTAAGTGAAAGGGGTTAAGTTATTTTAAACGAAAATGACAGATTCCAAAACCACAAATCCTGCTCTTTCCAAAACAGAATTCCGAACCCCATATGGGCCACGTGCTAGCCAGTACGGTGCAAAGTTATTTTAGAGTAACCACAATGGAGCTGGACACCAATAAAGCAGCTCATGTCACTTATCCTTTAACACTGATTTTATCCTTATTAAAGGACTTTAGTACTTTAATGTACTACTGAAATCTGGTCTATTTAATGAGATTATAAAATGGACAACCTATTACCATTTAAAATTGGATTTTCCTCAATCTGAAGGTTAAACTACAACATAGAAAGATTATTATCAAAAAGATCAGATATGGCTAAGCAAAGCCTGCATAGGGAAGTTTTACAGGACTTAAAAGACATATAAAAGACAAATTCCTAAAGACACACAAAAGGTATTTAACTAGATTAAACCTGTAAAGCACGCAGAACATGTCAGGCAGGATTAAAAAAAGCAAGCACACAGAGCCAGCTGTTATTCACCTGAAGTTCCGATTTCCATTCATGAGGGTCTCTGCCCGGTTCCGTTCCCGGCTCACAGGCTGAAAATAAACGGGTTCTGAGGGCGAAAGGTCCGTCACACGACCAAAGAGGCCACGTATGTCTAGTTTAGAAGGGTTTTCCAAGTGAAAAGGCGTCAGAATTCCCGCTGGTAATGAATGAGAGACACCGGACGAGGCTGAGAGGCTGCCCGGCTCTGTGCGACTCAAACCCGGATTCACGGTCACTCTTCGCCCCGGTGCTCCTTCTTCGCCCGAGCTACGGAGCTAGCCAGCCAACGAACTTGACGTTAGCCGGCTCGTACTTGCTCATACGTCTCAAATCGTCCGGATATACGAGAATTAAATAGGGCACCAAACACGGAGAGACATTTTGGCCAAGAAGAATGAAGCGAAGTAAAAGTTTGGTTGTTGAGCTAGCGCTAACTGGTTGCCATGCTAACTGGCGCTAGCTTAGCCGAAACCCGCAAAGGCCACTTTTCAGCTCGGCGGTACGCACTAAACAAATTTACACAAACAACCCGACGATTAAATAAAATCCTTATACTGTCCTTAAAGGCTGTTAAAAGGTTAAAACACTCGATCTTCGAGTTAACCTAGCTCGTTGCTCTTCTCCCCGCCGAGCTCTGACTGGCTAAATATGGTGAGAGCGATAATATACGAGGACTGACGCGAAAAGCATTGACAGCTCAAAGCTGATTGGTCGGCCGATGCAGAACCTCTGAGAGTGAGCGCTGATTGGTCGGTCTCGAGTAAAAAAGGAGGGGTTCGTGCCTGAGTGAAGAGAATGGAGCCAAACGTCAGAAGTATTGAACTCGGGTTACCTCATTTCCTTACGTTTTAAACTCGTATTTTCATTAAATACGGCTAAATTTTATATCATATTATTAATATCAAGTGGTTCATCTTATTAATTCTGAGGTAGCATGATAAACTGTAGCATAAGGCCTTACAAAATATGCCTTCTGTCTACCACGGACATTTCAATAAAATGTCCTGCAATGAGGAGTTGACAGCCATAATAAGATTGCTTTTGGGAAAGATTTACAATGCTTTTTTGAAAACATATTTCCCAATATTATCTCTTGATCAAGTTTGTGAAGAATACATTTGGAGATGACGGGGGCACAGACATAAGCAGGATCTGGTCAGTTTGATGCCCACCAGCAGTAAATCGACGCCATCCATGCCTAGCAAATTGCTGTGTGCCACCCAAATGCAGAAAGTGCAAAGATTATTGCAGCGCTCCGTGTCGCCTTTCATCAGGGTCAGGCATAATACGCAGATGAGACTGGGCACGCTTACAGCTGCTTTGCGGACAGGCCTCAAAAACAAATACCGTTATCAGGAAAAGCAAAAGCTGAATTGATATCCTCTTTTTTCACCGTGTACATCCTAACCTAATATTTAATAACTTGTCTGCTCAATGGGGTCGCTCCTGCCCAGTTAAATGGGGCCCATCTCAGTTTCTCAGATGCCAGGCCCTCTTGGTCTATCCTGTGTACCAGCCTGGTGGATATGACTGTAATGTCGTATTTGAAGCAGCATCGAGAACCACCGCTCTACCAAATGAGCCACTTTGGTTTGAATAATACCTCTGGCAAAGGTGAAGGCTGTTGGTTGTGATTGAGTGCAACAGGATTTGGCGTATGACAGACTGAGGGTCCAGCACAAGGAGCAAGAGAAGATTCCAGAGAGGACATGGGTGTGGTGCCCAACAGCACAATGACAACTCCAGTGAAACCAGGCCGAAGGTCAAAAAGACGCCATTTTAATACAAAACAAGTTTATTTCCTTTTAAAAAATAACCCCACCCCCAACATATTCCCCAACGCTATTTCATAGAGAGCCAAAATACCCTTCTTCATTTTGTCCTGTGATCGGCAGTCGGGAAGTGCTTCGAGAGCCTTCCTGTCGCAGTGGCTTCGTATTGCTTTGACGGTGAGGCTTGGTCAAGTGTCCGGTGAGAGTGCCTGTCAGGTCTGCTGCCCCTCTTGAGTGTGCATGCCCGCCTTGTGAAAACTGAGTACTGCATCATGACAAATTTAAGCCGGGCCTTGAAACTGGTGGCCGAAAAAAAGTAGTTTCAAATATGCTGGTTTACTTTTTAAGGTGTGCGAGTGGAAAAACGAGCCATCGGACACTTCCGATTCCCTTGTGTGACGTCACTGTTTTAAGGTGCTTTTTGAGGCTGGGGTGTGAAAACCCGTGATTGTAAGAGGGCGCGGTTCAAAGCAAACTGAATCACAACACGAGGCTGGTTTAAGCATGCACTACATCAAACCGTTAACAGTCCGAGTCCATTTCCTCTTGTGCTGGAGGAGAGCCAGACAAGATCTATCAATGATACTAAAGGTAGCCGTGTAAATGATGACACACTCTGTATGTGCATGTGGGCTGTGGAGGGAGTGCAGTGCTTTCACACACCTATGTAGGAGAGGGTGGTGGGTAGCTACAGACGCAAAAAAAAGGTGTGTGGTTAGGCAGGAGGGAAGCGTGTCACATCCTTCTCCGAGCGTGGAATGTGCAGAGTGAGCAGAGCCGCTTCTGCTGCTGCTTAGACCTGGTATTGCTTCGTGTACAGACCAGTTTTGAGATAATGGAAGGCTCTTGTGGACGAGGAACGAAAGTTTTTGTAGGGACATGGACCTGGATCCGCTGCGTCGTCGCTTTCCAGACAAAGGCGGAGCCGTCGAATGCACGGAATGCGTATTTTTCCTGATTCTGGAGATAAGCTTCGCTGGTTTCAGTGCTGCAGCCATTAAAGGTAAAGTCCAGACAGGTCTGTGGGTTTTTCTGTCCTGTTACCCAGAGGGCGTTGTCACGTACTCTGATAATTGACATACCAAAGAGCATAGGGATAATTATACTGGGAGGTACTGCTCATGGACCTAGACACAAGTGTGGGTGTGAAGCTGAGACCCATTTTTCACCAGGATCAATGACCAAACATCTAGCAATTTCAATCCATCAGCACAATTAGCTAAAGGGTTTAAATTAGGCAGATAATTAAGTTGGGCACTGAAGCTGCTACGAGCATCACTGCAGAAGCAGAGCTTTATGTTTCTCTCCCATTTATCCTGGTCAGTGGTAGGTGACGGACCTACCACACAGCACCCAGGATTCGAACCCGGGCCCTCAGTGACTGCCATTTTTTTAACCAAGTGAGTAGAGCTTCATACATTACTAGTTCATTTTTTATTTTCACTTTTCTCTCCCACCTGGTCAGGGCCCACAAAAGGCTAAGCTCATTCACAGGGATGCTCTCCTGCCTGGCCAACGCCTCCCTTAGACAGACAAGTACAAGTCTGTGTTTAGTTACCATGAGGGTGAACAGCATCTTTGGTCACAATTTTTTGGTCACGATTTTGATCTTAGGTGAAAAATAAAAGCCCCCCCCCAAAAAAAAAATTAGGACAGAAAAACTTCCACATGGCAGGTCTGGACGCTGAGACACGCCTCCTGTGCAATGTCAGGATGCCATTGCACCCTCCCTGGATGCTAATCCTTCTACAGTTATACTGGCATTGGTCCTGACTACGCAGGTGTGTCTATCTATGCTCGTCGGGTGGCACATCTCCAGCACCCGGGTCCGATTTGCTTGTCAGGCGCAAAGTTTCCCAAACGAAGATGAGACCACTGGTGTCTAGAAGCTACCTCTAAGTGCTAAAATCTGTCACTTAATTCATTCAATTAAACATAAAAAATAAAAACAAAAACAATTAAAAAAATAAAACAGTTCCTGGAGTGACAGTCGAACGATACGTTGTTCCGTTAGAGTCATGTTTCCTGGCGTGAGAGGAAGCCTCTTCAGGTCAGTCCCACCTTTCTGTCTCCATATTGCATATGAACGTACAAACACGGCTGTGTGAAGGTAGTATACAACAACGCGCTAAAAAAGGGACCGTCCGGATTTGCTCCGTTTGAGGGTTCGTAGTTCTGGTAGTGCTGTGTGGGAGCCATGGAGAGATTCTCTCAGGCGAAGTACATGGTCCTCAGGGTGTCGTGGTGAATCTGCACGGCTCTGGCCAGAGCCTGCGGGTCACGACCGTTACTCTGACCCGAGACGTGGCTGCCTTCGCCGCTGCAGAGACACAAAAGAAGGGACGCATGTTAAACAAAATGCTCCAGCTTTGCATATGTAGATGTGACTGGATGGAGGAGAGGATGCTCGGGGGATTGCTGCAACAGTGACCCCTGCAGGGTTTTAAGATGGAACAGCGACTCAGGGCAAGTGTATGTCTGTGCTGTGATGAGGAAAGTGTGGGGTTAAAACGCGATGGAATATAGAGGATCACTCTCACCTGTCGTGCTCTTTATCCACCAGATGGTATCGGGCACGGAAGGCGACGAGCCGGGCGTAGTAGGCGGGTGCGGGGATGGAGACGGAGCGCGTGCAGCGCACATAAGTGTGGCACAGCTGGTAGGTGAGGATCTGGAGCTCGTCGGCCGTGAAGCGGTTGTCATCCCAAAGCACGTAGTAATGCGATGGGCGGCTGGTGCCCTGAGACAGCACGAAAAAAAAAAAAAGGCGGGCAAAGAGCTCTGTTAAAATTAGCTTAACATGGCTTAACATGGAATTTATTAAAGCCAAACTACTCTAAATTATTACTGGTCATAAGTAATCTCTAGTGCTGAAATGGTCCAAAAAGAAAGGAAGCATTTTTATGTTAAGCATAATAGTCATAAACTGAGATTTATGTCCCCATCTCCTCCCTATATGCACAAACAGGGGGTAGTAGACGTGAGGAACAAGACTCATGAAGAGAATGAACAAGAATGATAAGCCCCACCCAACACCCAAATAACAGACCTGGGAAGCCAATCAGATAAAGTTAGGATTTGTTCCATAAGAATTAACACTATCTGAACTAACATCTACCTGAGGGACAAGACCTGAGTGTATTTGAGTTCTCATCATTAATCTGTCTTCACCTGAATTCCTGCATGACTGCACAGGTAGAAGTCAAACTCAAAGGGGTGTGTGATGTTGGTGTCCACTGTGGTTCCTGCTGGAATGTTGCCACTTTTTCCAATCTGGAGGAAAACAAAGTGCGTTGTTGTTGTTATTGTTTTCAGGTAACTTCAGGAGCACAGCTCCTTTGAATAAACAAATGAATCCTGTATGTAAATTCTGGCATCCCAGCCTCCTGCGTTTGATCTCTCCTCTCGGCGCTGACTCATCCCACTTCCAGAACTCACCCTCTCGGACTTGTCGGCGCAGAACAGGCGAGTGTGGTGACGCTTCTGCACCACAATGTAGGTGATGCCAGGCTGGTAATCCTTTTCCAGCTTGATGCAGGCGTCTCGGATGGCCAGCAGCTCGTAGTGCAGGATCTGCTCGAGAGAGGAAACGCAGCATGAGTCATTATCAGTGACCTCATTTATTTATCACACTTAGACGCCCTTCTGTGGAGCAGCCGAGTCACTTCAGTTCTGTTCAAATCCCTCGAATGTGCAGCAAATTTACAAAAAAATTAACTCTCCTCGTTTACAAACCCCCCCGATTTATTCTGATGGGAGTCGAGTAACAGCACCGTGCCCAAGCCATTACAACCTGGAGGGACGTCCAGTCCAAAAATTTCCATTTTAACAGAAACAACTGACCTGGGGTAGCTGCCCTTCTGGAACGCCGTCCCTGTAGAAGATGATGCGGGTGGGCTTGAAGCGGGTGGATTTGTAGAACTGGATGAGGAGCTCACGCACCATGTAGGAGAGATCTTCGATGATCTCCTGCCGGGGCCTCTGCACCCGCACCGTGGCACAGTAGCGACTCGGATGAGCGTCCATGCTGCCCACCACCTGCAGAAAGACAGAGAGAGACAGACACTCATGCAGACTTCTGTGTCTGTATCAGGCTCGGCTCAATAAGAAATAGAGAAGTAGCGCAGTGCGTCTTTGCAGCGCAGTACAATGGGGTTAACACATTATAAATATAAACCTATACATGAACTCTATGGGAAATTCTGTATACATTACTATAGAAGTGCTGCCCTCTAGTGGCGCTAGTGAGTGTGGATACCTCATTTCACCTTTTTTAAGGGAAATGTGGTCAACACCACATGCTCACCTCCCCCATACACCCACACACCCACACAATGTCCAGTGCTCCAAAGCTATCCAGCTCTTTATCCACATTCCTTGTTCTTCCTGTGACTCAGCTCTTTGTCACCATCACCTGGCAACTGAGGGCCAGAGAGCAGCGGTTGTGAGGTGACGTAGCCTATGATCGCCTCTGACTCACCGGCGAGCCGCTTGCTCCCTCTTTCCCTACTAACCGCACCTAATTCGGTCTATTTCCGCCTCGTCTCTGAACCTCGCTCACTCTGACGAGCTCTTTAAAAAGCACGAGGACTGGGCGGAGTTCGGAACCGCAGCCTTGATGGCGCTGTCCTTGGGCTTGAATCCTTACCACAATGTTCTCACACAGTGCTTTGAGCTGTCTGGCTCATCAGAGAGTGAAGAGCATTAGAACACACACACACACAATAATAAAATAACGCTATTTATAATTTCCTTAGAAGTTACACATGGACACCAAATAGAGAGCCATATTCTCTAGATAGCCAATTCGCTAGTTTGGGGGGGGGGGGGGGGGGCGAGGGAAA